>QANT01003032.1:0-33425 GCA_003254885.1 Purshia tridentata
ACCAAGTTTTTATAAAAAGGTCATGAATCCAAATACATGGGAGTAAAATGCATAATTACATACTTTATATTTTTTATATCATGTTTGTTGTACCATCTTACGTGTCATTATTGTACTGACATGGTATTTCCTTATTTTTAAGGTTTTTATTTTTATTTTTTTAGTGTCCAATTTATAAATGCCATGTAAATTGCCACATAAGATGATATAAAAATATAGTAAGTGTAGCATTATTGTTTTTTCATATTAGTTTACAATTTAATTTTTGTCTCACTATAGACCAGTGTGTAATTGATGTGTCCCAATATAATCCATTTTATCACGTTTGGACTAATATTCATCTCTTTCCATTACATGCTGCACATGTTGGCTTTTTGAGATGGTAAAAAAATATTTTCAAAGGGTAAAAAAAAAAGAAAAAGGAGTTTGATAAAAGAAAATAAAACAAAATCTAAAGCCCACCACCCTCGACCCTCTCCGCCCTCATAGCCCCACCCCACCTCCTTCCCCATCTCCGGCCATCGGGCTGCCCCACCCCACTAGCACTCTCACTAGCAAATAAACAATATTAGCAAAAATAAATAAATAAACAATAAAATCACATGAAAAGCCAAAATGGATGATTGGATGGTTGGATGTTGCTCTTTCTTTACCTCTTTGTGAGTGAGAAACAAAGAGGCTAGGAAACTGAGTGACATAGTGAATTGTGAGAAAAAGATGGAGATATTGAGTGAGTGAGTGAAGTCGAGATTCAAGAGAAATGGAGAAAAGAGAATAAGACTCTCAGAGAGAGAAAATACTTTTGGAGATGGTGGCAATAATGTAGGAAAATATTCTGTTGCGCTCTCAAAAAGCCCACATGTGCAGCACATGATGGAAATAAACGGACTTTAGCCCCCAAGTGACAAAATAAAGTACAATGGACACATCAATTACAAATTAGATTGAAGTAAGACAAAAATTAAATCGTGGACTAATATGTGAAAATGATAAAATTATGTGACTAATAGTGCATTTTATTTTGTTTAGTATAACATTATAGGCTGAGAGATTCCAACTCGAAATTTTGGGTGTGAAGTTAATGTTTATACCATAAGAGAAATATGGTAACCTTAAACCCATGTGGTTATGCTTTTCACGTTTAATGACCGCTATTCACATATAATGAAATAGAAAAATAAGTGAGCCGATTTGCTTTTGTTTGTACATGTAGTATATAGTAAGAAAGATTAAATTATTTAAAAACAACGAGTGGCATTTCTCATAAATTTTTTGTTTTGTTGACCACCAAGTTTACTTAGTGAAGGATAATGCTATTTAGCCCAACTATTTGAATAAACCTTTTTTTTACAAACTTGATTTCACTATAAAATTTGGACATACACAAAGATACTCGAACACATTCATACTAAAGGATACACAAACCCTAACACTAAGAAGCACACAACAGTACAACGAAGGGACGTGAATACCAACATAAGAGAACAAATTTCCATCTGTTGGGAATGGGATTGTGAAGATCACAAGAACATAAATATATTGAAGTAGGCTCGAGTGACCCAATGACCCAACCTACCCAAAAACAAAGACCAAGCACAAGGCCCAAAATTGAAGACCAAATAAGTCCAACCCGATCCAATTCTGAAACCCAAAATCCAGTATAACAGTACATGAAACTTGTACTTATGGACAACTATGATATGATTCATGTGAAACACACGACTAGCTTTGCGGCTGATTGCAGTGCAAGTTACAACTTGGACTTACCCACTTAACTACGTGGCAATACGGCGCCGTTTCTCAGAACCCCGTACTTGTCCCCTCCGAGAGTTGGAAGACAAAACGCAAGTCATGTATCGGCGCGCACCCTCACTTCACCCGCCTTCATAGAGGAGCCAAAATAACTAATAATATACCAGAAAACAAAACACATTTTTCATTTTAACTGTTTTTTTTTTTTTTGAGGTAAATTTTTGTTGTTTTTATTAATTCTTAATTCTTGGGTGAGGCCTGGAAACAAATTTCACCCAAAATTAATAAAAAACTTAGANAAAAAAAAAAAAAAAAAAAAAAAAAAAAAAAAAAAACCCCATAAAGGAATGAAAATAAAAATAAATAAAAAGTGAAAGAAAAGCAAACGCAAAGAAAAGCAAATGTCTTTGGGTTTGGCTCTTCCTCCTGCCGTATACAATTAAAATAAAAAAAATACAGAGAAAGAGTGTGTTAATCAATACCAAATAATACTCGCCGTCTAAACTCGTTCTTGGCTGTCAGACTCACACTGATCGGTTCGCCCAATCTCCCCTGTCTGATCTCCCGGAACCGATCGTCAAGTTCAATGGAAGGAGTTTTAACATAATATGAATTCAGTAATTTTTTATTTGATATTTTTGGGGATTTATTTCATAGAGGGGTTGTGAAATTGGTGCTGTAAAAATTGGTTTTTGGAATATTTGCTTTCTGGGTTTTGTTGGGTTTTGCGAGAGCTTTGGTGGGTCGGAGAGGGTATTTTGGGAATTGGAGTGATGCTGGACTTTAGGGAAGGTGGGTGCTTGAAGGGGTTAGGGTTAGGGTTTTGGGGTTAGGGAGAGGTGGGTGTAGGGTTAGGTGTGATGGGGTTGGAGATGAAGGAGAATAATACTGAGCTTGAAGATGGCGAGGCTTCTTGCTATTACAAGGGTGACGACAAAAACATTGACCTGGACAACGATCTCTCTTACATTGTAAGGGCATCTTTGTGTCATTGATTCAATAAAGTTTTAATTTTTCGTGGAATTATCTTTGAAGTTAGTAATGGTGATCTTAAGTAGATAATAGTATTGAATGTGTTTAGAATGCATTGGATTGAGACTGAGTTTTAATTGTGTTGACATATGTGTATATTGAATGTAATGGTGGAATTTAACAGCTTGCTTGGTTTCCGAGAAAGCATAAGAAAGAGGATGGAAATTGAGTTATAATGGGAATCTTAGACTTGCAGAGAACTGTTGGGCTTGGTGGAGTAGCATTTATCATAACTTGGAAAGTAAAATAACATGAAACATAAAAATTGAGTCTTTGTTTTGTTCGTTTTAATTTTCCAGTGGAGCATAATATGCAAAAAGCTTTGGAACTGCCTGAGAAGTTTCTGGATGTTTTTGGCTGGCTTTAGAAACAATGCAGATACTTTTTCCGTTTCAAGCATAGAAAAAGTGCACATTTATGGCTGATTGCTCAATGATTGAATATGCAAAAACTTTATTATCCTAAATTCCTGGATGTATTCTGTAGCTACCATTAATGTTTCTATATGTGTCAGTATTTAGTTTTTAAATGAGCTGTTGCTTTTTTCTTTTTGATGCTTTGTAGATTCTTGGTGACTATCTGGTTATTGATTCTAGGAGAACAAAAGTGAAAAACAAAACAATATATTTAGTTCCCCTATAAATTTGAAATGCTGAGTTGAATTCAGTGTGTCAAATTTTGTGCTTTGAACAATGAAAGTTAACAAGGTTTAGTTTTCACTTTCTCACCTCTGTCATCTCGGCTATCAACTTTTTCATTTGTCAAAATAAATTAAAAATTCCAGGACAGTCTCAAGATGGTCCTACGAGGTTGATGAGCTAAGCTGGTATTTGATAAGAACATCCCAAAAAAATTCATAATTGGTTGATTCAAAAAAGAAAATTAAAGTGGGATTTTTTTCTTCAATTCTATATGCTGGCCCTTGCAGTACCTATTGTTGCTGTCAATTACAAACATTTTGGCTGTTGTTCATTTTTTCTGATCTTATGTATGTAATGACACTAGTATAATTATGGCTTTATTTTTTTTTAAGGATGAGAGAATTCAACATGTTCTGGGGCATTTCCAGAAGGATTTTGAGGGTGGGGTTTCTTCTGAGAATTTGGGTAAGTGACCTATCATATGACAGTTATAGATCACAGACTGAAGCTTAAGTTCATCTTTGTACTTGAAAATTTTGTGGTTAATGGCTCATCTGGTGGTTTGGACTTTGATTGTTCTGTCAGGGGCAAAATTTGGTGGATATGGCTCATTTTTACCTACCTATGAACGGTTTCCGTCTGTTTGGTCTCATCCAAAGACACCGCAGACAAACTACAGCACATCAAGATCTCCAAAAAGCTTAACAGAGGTATACGAAAAACTTTTCTTCTTATACGTTATTTCGTAAGAAGGAGATATATATGGCTGAGATCTTGTCAGATTGTGGGTTATGTTACGATACAGGGTGCCTCTCAGAACTTGAAAGCTTCATCAAATGCGCCCCAACCTGTGAGGCTTGGAACTGCTCCATACAGTTCTCATATGTCATACAACTCAAGGGTCCTTCCTGGGGATGTTTCAGTTAAACAGGATTCGTGTGCTCCTTCTACTCAAGTTGCTGAGAGGTATTCCTTGAGAGATGAAACTTCAAACAGATCTGGCAATCCAACCGATCAAAGGACACTGAAGTTTCGAATCAAAATGAACTCTGATAACACAGCTCGGAAGAACGTGGCAATTTATAGTGGTCTTGGGCTTAACTCTCCATCTTCGTCTTTGGGGAACAGCCCTGAGGAAAGTGGAGAGATGCCACCTCCATCTCAAGTGACTCTGGAAGAGTCTCCCACAAACATTATTCAGGTAAGGTCATAGGTTTTCACACAGTTTCTCTTGCTGTAGATGGACCTAATGATCTGGTTGCATTGATGGCTATTGTTTATGTGTTGTATCAGGTTATGACTTCCTTCCCCATTCCTGGGGATGTGCTGGTATCTCCCCTTCATGAGAGTCTTCTTTGCTTAATAAGAAAGAAAAAGCTTTCTCAACAGAATCCGGTGCCTTCATCTAAGGGTCATCAAGAACATTCTTTTTTGTCAGTAGAGGAGTCAGTTTCCACACGGGGTAATGGAAAAGTGTTGAAGGACATGAAAAATAAAGTATCACGGAAAGGTGAAAGGCAGCTAGAATTGAAGCTTGAGAATGGTATAAATATCAAGAATGACACGAGAATTCCTATAAAAAAGGAACCAGAAACTGAGACCCTAGAAGTCAAGGAGATTCTGTCCAATGGCTCGAAAGCAAAACCTTTATCCAACTCAGTATGTGATGATGGTGACTGTTTGAAAATGATTGGTAGGACATCTGAAGCTTCCAAGGAGGTCAATGAGAATGAGTTCAAAGGAAGATTATCTTGCTCTGAATTAGTGAAGGAGGAATCACTGGAGTCAATATCTGGTCAGGGTTGTGGCAGGAACGATAAGCAACATTCTAGGTGTGGTTTGGTGGAAAATGTTTGGGAGCATTCAGTAAAAAATTCCCACAAGGATGTTCCAGTTGATCTCAGGGATGAAAAAGGCAAGCGCAAGGGTTACAAGATTTCTGCCTCAAAAGATTATTCTGATGTATCAAAATTTATTTCTGATGTATCAAAATGCAAGGAACAGCTAGACCTGCACAGAAAAAATGCTGGTAAGAAAGGTACATTTCATGAACAAGAAAAAACTAATGTGCCTGCTAAGAGGGAAAAGCTATCTTTTGAGGGAAAGATCAAGTCAAAGGGAAATCTAAGCAATGAAAAGCCACCAGCTGTCTTAACAAAGGAAAGCTTGGGGGTTGAAATGGGTTTAGTATCAAAAGATAAATTGATTGGTAATCATGGTGCTCCCCCATCGAGTAGAAAAATGCAGAAGTCAAAGTTGCAGAAGGATAAGGTCAGAGATAATCATTCATTTTGGGGCAAAAATTTGGAACAAAGGGATAGAATGGATATAGCAGAAAAGCCTGCCGATGATATTGAAGTAGTATGGAAAGAATCTTTGGATAAACCAAAGGAAAAATTGAGTGGCAAAAAGATTGATAATCGGTTACTGTCAAGGGCACCTGTAAAAGATGCTCCTGATACATGCCAACCAACAATGGAAAATGGACCCACTTCAGAGATAGTACCAGCAGCTGCATCTCCTGTTGATGCATGGGTACAGTGTGATAGTTGTCAGAAGTGGCGGCTTCTACCGTATGGTACCAAGCCAGAGCAACTCCCTGAGAAATGGTTGTGTAGCATGCTAAACTGGCTGTAAGTTTCCTTCTCATTCTTGGGTTTCAGCATTATAAAACTGGCCTATTCAATTTGTTGATTTATTTTTTGGGAAAACCCTAACTTGAATAATCAGTAATGTATTGCAATGCTTTCTCTCTCTCTCTCTCTCTCTCTCTCTCTACATTTACGTATATTACATGCATGTATGTGGTGTGTGTGTGTGTATTGGTGCGTTTTCACTGTGGTATTGAAATTATTTTGTAGGCCTGGGATGAATCGATGTGATATCAGTGAAGAGGAAACAACAAAAGCATGCATTGCATTGGAATGGCAGGCTTCAGTTAACCAGCAAACTCATGCTAATGGAATGGCATTAACTTCCCTTAATGTCCAACATCCTGATCAAAATTACCAGAATCTCAGTTCTCATGCCTTGTTTGATCGAGGGAAGAAGGAACATGATTTTAATGAAATACCAAATGCCGGTAGTGGTAGTGGTCTCTTGTACTCTACAAAAAACCACCTGCAAGAACCTGTGAAGGGTAGAAGCTTAAATGACAAGAGTCAGCCTTCTGTAGAATCAAATCCAGTTAAGAGATCTAGTTTTCAACATATGAGTAAGCTGCAAAACTTGGGTATGAAAAAAAACATACCTAAGCAGCAGGAGAAGCAAATGACTGGAGGTATGTAATTTATTATAAAGCTTCTATTTCCTAATGCCTTAATTCATTATGCAAAATTAGGTAACCTGTGCCTGTATTTATTTATTTGGGTTAGAAAAAAAACATACCTAAGCAGCAGGAGAAGCAAATGACTGGAGGTATGTAATTTATTATAAAGTTTCTATTTTCTAATGCCTTAATTCATTATGCAAAAGTAGGTAACCTGTGCCTGTATTTATTTATTTGGGTTATTATATATCTACAGGTAATGCCAAGAAAGTAAAATTGAAAAACAAGGAGGCTGATCAATATACATGTGGAACCTCAAAGAAACCGAAGAGAGGAGATATGATGCATGCTGACAAAAATCAGAATCCTGATATCGATCTTGGGAGGGTGGGTCTCAGTTCAAGTACTGGTTTTCTGACCCAGCCACATGGTCAAGACTTCAAATACAATGAACTCTGTTATTCTGGAGACACAAAGGATGAAGCCAAGGACAAATTACAAGTTTCTGCAAAGATACTGGATAACCAAACTCAGGTCTCATTGGGTGGTGGGTCTTTGGATGTTAGGACATGCAGTAAAGATGATAGTTCCATGAAGAAAAGGAAAATGAGAGACTGGCAGGATAATCAGAATAATATGGAGATATTTCAAAATTTAGTGCATGAAGGCAAGGTATATACCAAGGAGGAAAGTAATGAAAGTGGATATTGTAAGGGAAAGAAGTTAAGGATTTTGAAGACTGATGGCAAGGAGTCCAGTACTGGTAATGATGATGATAAATCAAATAGAAAAGTCAGAGTGACCCATATTGTTATGTCTGGCACAAAAGTTCATGCAATTGATGCTATAGAAAAGGATAAGAGTATTGTAAAGGACCAGCAACCCAGGAAACATAGTAAAAAGAATGTTCCTCAAAAAACTTTGGATGGTGTGAATTCATTGAGAAGGGATTTGGTATCTGGGCAGGTTTCTTTGGCTGCGACTTCAAGCTCTTCAAAGGTTTCAGGCTCCCATAAAATTAGAGGTAGTTTCGAAGAAGTAAAAGGCTCACCTGTGGAATCAGTTTCTTCATCTCCGTTGAGGACCTCTAATTCAGACAAGTTTACATCAACCAGGGGAGATGCTTTTGGGAAAGGTGATCCCGTTTGTGGTGATTATCCTTTAACAGGTAATTCCAGAAGATGCTGGGATGGTGATGGAAATGGTAATATTGATAGATTTGGGACCACCAGGAAAGATAAAATTTCCTGCAGTAGTCACCCTGAATCTCATAAATTTTCAACAGTGGGCTACCAGGATGGAGATGCTAATCGTGAATTCAGTGTCATATGCAAACCTTCTCCTGAAGTTCTGAATATTCATTTGCTTAGCAGTAATGATGATAGCTTAGAACAACATGGCCAGTGCCCCAGTAATCAGCATGGCATGCGTACTTGCCATGATGAGGATAGAGAGATTAAGAACCACCCTGAAGATGCAACTTTTCTGCAGAAATCTGGTAAGGGTTCCTGTTTGCAGTCCAAAGACAAGGTCAGAAGTTCCACTTGTGATTCAGATAGGAACAAGGTGAAGGTTTCTGAACCAGTGAATGAGTACTTTAAGAAGAGTCAAAGATATGCGTCTGAGACTGACCCCAATTATCATGCATTTGTTCCTGAAAAGGGGAATGATGTTAGACACGATCTTCCTAAAAATTATAGCACTAAGTCAGTCAAGGTCAAGAATGAGAAATATCATGTTAGTCAGGGGGATTATGCAGGACAAGGGTCAAGTGACAATGGAGTGGAAACTCAAGTAAAACGAAAAGACTATGATGTGTCAGATGTGAAGTTGGGTGCTACACAGAGCCCTAATAGGAAGGGTGCTCCACAACAGAACTTGATTCAGGAGTCTGAGGGTGGTCAGATGCAAACTGAGTCAAAAAGCGGGAAACCAAAATTGTTGTCACATTCCCAAGGTGAAAGGAAAGAAGGAACACCATCTCTTTGCTCCCGACCTGTGGTAGGGTCTGAGAGGGAAGTTGTGTTTCAAGGACTTCCAGTCGACGCCACTGTCAATGGTGATGCACCGAAGTCATTAGAACAGTCTGGGACTGTCACTAACAACAAGAATGGACTTAATTGCAGTTTGGGACATCGCATGCGTGATCAACAGGGAGCAAGAGATGTCAGTGCTTCAAGTCCTGTGAGAAGCTCCTCTGGCCAGACTGCTACTAATACCCTGGAAGAAGCAAAAAAGCTTAGGGGCTATGCTGATGTTCTCAAGGTTTCTTTATTGTTGTTATTCAGTTTTTAGCTTTTCTTTGCAGGATTGATATGATGTTGTTTCTTACTTCTCTTCTCTCTTTTTTTTTTTTGGGTCTTCTTCTTTGGTAAGAAACTCTGAACTCATATTATGGTTGTAATATGTTTTATATTATGGTTTTAATATGTTTTATAGGGCTCTGGGTTTGATTTTGAAAGTAGTGAGGCTTACTTCCAAGCTGCCCTGAAGTTTCTCCAAGGAGCTGTGCTTTTAGAAAGTTGCAGTAGTGGGAATAGAAAACTTGGAGATATGACTCAATTGCAAGTGTACAGTACTACAGCTAAACTTTGCGAGTAAGTTAAATGCTCTAAGTTTTAAGAGAAATAGTTTCTTATCCTAATAGTTGTTTATCAACCTTTAGATAAAATATAGATGGTTGAGTATATCTCAGCTTTTATATATGATATGTTTTAATAGTTGAGATGTAAGCCCTTTTTATATTGAACTGTGTGTATATAAGTATTTAGTTATTATATTTGATAGATACCTTCTGCTTATATTTGAAAGTGACTCTTATGTCTCATTTTAGTTCTTTATTATTTATTTGGATTGTTAGTACCTCAAGTAGCTATTATTGCATTCAGAGATGGTTATCCGTAAAAAAATGGTCACACTTAACTTTGGAGATGTGTAATGCATGATTACTTGTTTGAAGTTCTCATTTCTGCATTGCTATACCCTTGTGTTTGGCTGTGTGCTGAACCTTTTAAATTCACAGATTCTGTGCCCATGAATATGAAAGACGTGAAGAAGTGGCTTCGGCTGCCTTGGCCTATAAATGCATGGAGGTGACATACATGAGGGTAGTGTACTTTAAACATTCTAGTACAAACAGAGACCGGCATGAGTTGCAAGCTACTCTAAATATGGTTCATCAAGGTAATGGAGCTGGTTACGAATATATTCAGGTTTTTGTGAATGTTTCATGTCATTCCGTAATCTTTTGATATCATTTCAAGTTACATTTCTTTTCTTTCATTAGTTGTTGTTACCTTTTAAAGTGTAAATTATTTATTGACCATACTTACAAAAAAATACTTAAGCTTTTTTTTTGGGGGGTGGGGAAGAGAAAGAGAGAGAGGGGGGGGGGGGGAAGGTGGAAATCTAGTTCTCGTCTTTTTATTGAGACTGGAATGTCAAACCACTCACTACTTTTTAACCCTATATTTACTATTTAGGTGAGTCTCCATCATCTTCTGCATCAGATGTAGATAACTTAAACAACCAAGTGACGGCAGAAAAGGCTATATTATCCAAGGTTACTGGTTCTCATGTTGCTGGAAACCATGTTGTTGTTCGAAACCGCTCCAATTTTGTCAGGCTGCTTGACTTTGTAAGTTTATTCAATCTTGCATGCGGTCTCGGTATCCATTGTATGAACTTCCAAAAAATTGGTCTTTTAAGGTATTTTGATCATCACTTATTCATGACCAAGACATTGTTATGAATTGATATATTGGATAAAAGTGTTAGAAAGCCTAAATGGGAAGTGTTATTAGGCAATTTTTGTTTTGGAATTTCAGCCCAAAAAACATTGCTATTGCATGAAATTCTCTAGGTAGGCCTGTTTTGTTCTACAAGTATCTTGTGTGACTTGTGATTATCATGACATTTTTTTTTTTTGGGGTATCTTAAATTTTGTCATTTGACAGTCAATTCAATGCATTTCTATGTCTATGAATTTTGGTTGTTGGTAGGCTTATGGCAACAGGCTTCTTCTAGATTTCTTTTCTTCGATTTCTTAAATGGTTGGTTGGATTATGTAGTCATAGTGTGTCCCTTGTAGGAACTGTAATATATTGACTCACAGACTTAAGTGTATACCTTAGCTATTATGGTAATGCTTTAATAGTGTGTTATAAGAGGTTGAGATTAACATGAATTGTTTTGCAGACACAGGATGTAAATTTTGCAATGGAAGCCTCAAAAAAATCCCAGAATGCTTTTGCAGCTGCTTGCTTAACCCTGGAAGATGCACATAAGAATGATTTCATTTCTTCTATTAGGAGGGTCATTGATTTCAGCTTCCAAGATGTAGAGGAACTCATACGCCTGGTTCAGCTTGCAATGGAGGCCATAAGTCGATCCAAAATTGGTGGTGCTAGAGATTAAGTCAACCCTGTATATATTGCATGTTTTTTCTGGGTTTTCTCCTAAGCAGGCATCAGGAAAGAAAGGAGAAAGTATGCCTACCTAGACCTGCGATTGAAAATCTGAAAAGAGCGGGTCACTGGCAATTCATTACCCTGCTGTACATGTGTACAAAGTGAGATTGATTAGCAATTTTTGTAATGTATTTTTTGCAAGTTAAGTCTATTCTTGACGTGGATAAGGGCACAACCAGCTCACCCTTAAGTTTCATGGGTTGGGAAAAGAGGAAATGAATTAATTGTTCGGCAGCACATCTTGGAGAATATGTAATAGTTCAGTTTTAAATTTTTTGGCTCCTGTGATTCGGAGCTTGAGGGAAAAAAAATATCTATAGAGACTGGATACTCTTAGGCAACCATTTTGAGGAGGTTGAATACCGATATAGTGAAGACTGGTCAATGTTCTATCAAGCATTTTCTGTTTTGTTACTATTTATTAAATTTTGATAGAATGGAAACCAAATTCTTGGGTAACGCCCGCTGTATATCTTTAGGAAAACCATCAAGCATAAGCTTTTGTGTTAATTGACTGTGCCAGCTTTCCCAGGAAAGGATATGAATTGAATCTTCAGGTATGTAATCCATGTCACTATAATGGCAATACTAGAGGAGCTCCCGTTACAGGAATTTACTTCTCAGTCTGTTAGAGTTTACAACGGGAATTTTTATATTAGTGTAGGTCATAATTAAAGGGCTGTTGTTTTAGTTGGGTTCTGGGCAGTTGCTGAGAAGTTCATGGGCTTGTGACCTTCTGTGTGGCGTACACACTATTGGACCATCAGCTGCATGTGAGTTTTAAATTTATGAGAAATACACACTTTTTTATTTTATTGCAATAATTTGCCCTATGTTATTCATTTGGCTCTTCTGGTAATAGATTTGTCATTGAACCTGTGGCAGGAGGTATCAGTTCACTGCTGCATGAATAACTACTGATGCTTTGATGCAGACATATATAAAATATGTCACATTTCATGCTATACACTTGTGCTGCTGGGAGATGTAAGAGGTAAAGCTCTATATTTAGTTTTTAAACATTACAAGGGGTCTTTTTCTGGGTAGGGGGTTAGAGAGGTCAGAAGCAAATTCTTTTTGTTTTTCCCAAGTGGTCACGTCACTCCCCTCTCTCTCTCTCTCNCGTCACTCCTCTCTCTCTCTCTCTCTCTCTCTCTCTCTCTCTCTCTCCCCTGCCCCTCCCGGAGGGAAAAAATAGTTTAAGGAAATAATATAGATGTGCAAATCTGATTTTATTTCCAGTGAAAATACGTATATGCCATGTTCATAAAGCATAACTGCAATTCATTTTCTAATTCTGGGCGAAGTGGGTTGCTCATTGGCTGACAGTGTAGCTTCCCTGCACAGAACATGTTTTCATAGGCATACTACTTATCTATTTCCATACAACTTTCACTTGTATTTCATGTCGCGTCATTCATTGATTTTACAAGCTTTTATTATTGCAATCTCTGCCATTTATGGTAAAGTTATCAACCTAAGATTTATAATCAAGGAATGAGGTTCTATCTATTTATGCTTCACGAGATTGCAGATCATGTGTATGTTGGTAGTACTGAAAAGTTTAAAAAAGGGAAATAAAGTTTGTGCCAGTATACATAGTATGATGGACAATAATTTTGGAGGCCTGAGTTCCAGTTTTGATTTACTTAAAATAGTAAGGTCTTGTGAAGGCAGCTTGCTTTAAGGGTGATGATGCCTATATGTATTTGCCATTTTTCTCTTGCTATACACTGTTGCTGTTATGGGTTGAGGTCTTAGATACATCAGTTTTATCATATTTGATTTGTGTCTTGGAAGGATAGACATCCTATTAAAATTTTATTATTGCAAAGTTTTGTTCTTTTATGACAGGGGAACATGATATTTGCCACCGGATACAGGTATTGAAGCAGTGTTATTGTACTGATTTTGATTAACAGAGCGGAATCTTGGTTTTAGGAAGGTGAATGGGTGCTTGGACTTGGTCGATTGGTAAATGACATATTGCTCCTTTTGTTTGTAGAAAGGAGAGATGGTTGGCATCTCCCCTGACAGGGACGGGAACAGCTTTCGAGCTTACCTGTTACCGACAGACATATTACTCCTTTTGTTTCTTTCTGTAATTTTGTTTTTCTAGTTATTCCAATATGAGTATTCTTTTCGGTGCAGATTGTATAAAAAGCATATACTTGGTGATATAATGTTTCATCCATTGCTGCCTCTAGAATTTTCTGCACCGTGTATACATAAAACAATAATGATTAAGTAATGAGAAGTATCAGCTTTTTTATCATATAGTTTTCTTATTATTATTATCATTATTTTGGGTCCTGGTCCCCAATTGTCTTGTTGAATCCCAATGCTTTTGAGTAGGAGCTTCAATGTTGGAAAAAAGTGGTGAAACATGGGCCATCATTTTAGACTGATCTTGAGCAAATGGCAACTTTTATGAATATTGGGAAAATCTGATTCAAACTAAGTTTTGCAAATGTAGCAAATTGAGGGCAATGTAAGGGAGAGTATTCTGAAAATTGATGGTTATCACCAAAAATCCCTACAGCTACAGGAACCACTTCTAAAGTGATGAAATCTATTTACATCTCTGACAATGAATTCCCTCTCAACAATCCCACTGATGAGCTTGAAAGCCTCATGACAGTCCCTACACATTCTCAGGTTCTTCATTATTCTAATGGTGACTCCAGTTGGTATGCTTACCAATGCAAAACCCAAGGCCAATCTCTCACTGTGCAGACCTACAATTTCCTCCTTGGCCTCCTCTTCCACATCAACAAAGACCAATCCCAGACTCCCTCCTACATAGCCTCTTTGCTTCATTTTGCCCTCCAACTCCCTCAACAAAGTCACCACCTCACTCCCCCGTGAACACGATGATACATCTCCGGCATAGAACACATAAGTTGAATCCTTTATCTCAACCCAACTGCAACCGGGTTCTTTTTGAACCCCAGTACGCTTCATTTCTGACCGGAGACCATGAGCATTCTCCCACTCCCCACTCAATGCATAAGCATTTGATAATGTAACATATGCACCTGCTACTTGTTGGTTAGAATCTATTAGCCGTCTACTAGCTTCAACAGCAATGTCTACCCTTCCATGAAGCCTACTTGCCGAAAGAAGTGTGCTCCACAACAGAGCCTCTTGATTGGGTTCTGCATGGATAGATTTGGCTAATTGGTAAGCCTCATTGAGACGGCCACTTCGACCAAGCATATCAACAATGCATGTATGGTGCTTTGCATTTGGGGATATCCCATGCTTCTCATGCATAGTTTCCAAGTGTTGGAGGCCTTCATCAACAAGCCCTGAATGGCTACAAGCATGCAAGACCCCAATAAAGGTGACATCATTGGGTTGTATTCTCCTATCGATCATCTCTTGGAAGAGTTGAAGAGACACTTTCCCAAGTCCATACTTTGCAGCAGCCACAATCATTGAAGTGTAGGGAATTACAGAGGGATTTGGGATTCTCCTGAAAACCTTAACAGAATATTCAACACACCCACATTTAGCATACATATCCACCAATGCACTTGCAATCACATCATTCGAATTGTGGCCATTACGGATTACTGCTCCATGTGCAACTTTCCCAGAAACTAACCGACCCAAGCTTGCACACGCATTGACAACACTAGCTAACATAAAATGATTCGGACGCTCCAACCTCAAATTATTAAATTCTCTAAAAAGTTGGAGTGCTTCGTGGCCTTGTGCGTTTTGGGCATAAGCAGCAAGAATTGAAGTCCAAGATACAACATTCCTACAACCCATCAAGTCAAAAACCCGCTGAGCACCAACAACATCATTGCACTTCCCATACATATCAACCAGCGAAGAGCACAGAACAAGGTTAGATTGAAACCCCAAAATCTCAACATGGGCATGAATTTTCTTGCCTGTTCTGAGGTCAGCAAGGATCGAGCACGCGTTAATCACAGTTGCGAAAGTGAACTCATTGGGCAGAACCGAACACTCGGACATTTTCTGAAATAGCCCCAGAGCCATTTTGGGCTGACCTGTGTCGACGTAACCAGCCATGAGTGAAGTCCATGACACAACGTTTGGTTCAGCCATTTCAGCAAACAGCAGGCTTGCAAAGTCAATTCTTTTGAGCCTGACATAACAATTTATTAAATGGTTGGTGGTGAAGGTGTCATGTAAAGACCCAGATTTTATAGCGTTGGAATGGATTGATTTTGCGGAATCGGAATTTTTACAATTCCGGAGCTGTTGAATGAGATGAAAATGCGACGGTTTGTTTTGGCGGGAAAGGTTCGAGGCGGTGAGGGCATAAACGAGATTTTGGTTCAACGGATTTCTCATCTGCCTCGCACGCTCTCCAAATTGGGGCTCTTTCTGGGTTAGGGGTCATATGACAGGTGGGGATGTCGTTTTGGTAGGATTGTCCATTTAAAGCAATACAATTATAATCACAATTTTATAAAACATCTAAAGACTTAAAAAAAAATTAAAATTTTTTTATATATTTTACATCATGTGACGATATATTAATTCAACAATGTTACACTTACTACATATTTATACTATAATTTTATACCATCTTACGTGGCAATCTACGTGGCATTAATACATTGGAGACTAAAAAAATAAAAAATAAAAACCTTAAAAAAAAGGAAATACTCTGCCAGTACAATAATGACATGTAAGATGGTATAAAAAATATAATATAAAAACATGATAAGAATAATATTATTGAAATTAATTACACCGAAAAATTTTTCCTCTACGCTCATTTAAACTCACTTAACTTTAAAATTATCTTCGCTTCATCTCTCATAATATGGACAATTAAACAAACTGCACATGCATTCACGTTTTTAGTGTTTAGAGTTTAAAGCTAACAATATATAATATACAATAATGCTATTTTTACCATATTTTTATATCATCTTACGTGTTATTATTGTATTGGCAGGGTATTTCCTTCTTTTTAGGATTTTTATTTTTGTTTTTTTAATGTCCAATGTATTAATGCCATATAGATTGCTACGTAAGATGGTATAAAATTATATTATAAAAATGTGATAAGTATAGCATTGTTGTATAATATATTCATTGGTAACTTTTTGCGTTAAATATTCTTAAATTCTTCATGTTGAGAAAAGAAAATGAATTTGGAGCACCTTAAAAAAGTAAGTCGAATCAAGTATGTTTGACATAAAAGAATTTGGAAAGAGGTTAAATTAAAAAAGACTGAAAAAGAGGAGTCAAGAATGATCATACAACTCCTTTGTTATTGCTCTTTAAAAGTGTTCCTCTAATTTAGTTAACAATTCTCAACCCAATTTTGTATCTTGTTCATCTAATATTTTGTTATCTTGGCTCTAAAAGTTTCAATATAAGCATCAGTTTTTCAGTATCTTGATTTAGTTTGCCACCTTTACATTATTGCAACACTTACTATTTCTGATTTGATTCAAAGTCATTTATCATTTGCAAAACAGCAAAATATATTAATCAATTAATTGGAATTTTGATGGTGCGCAAGTCGTCTATCTTTTTAGAAAGAAACATGCGCATGACCTTCCAATGGTAGGTAGGTTGTTGTCCATAGTTCAAAAGCAGTTATTAGAGTCAGCAGCAATGCATACTATTATTCATATCCATTTGCTTTATCATGTGCTGAGGTGACATATGCATGTGGTTAGTCAGTTTATTGTCCAAGAATATACAAGTCTCTTTAGCATGAATTTGCAGCTTGTACAGTGATTATATGGTAAAAAAATCTATTCTTTAATGGATCTTTATTTTCTACGGAGAGAAGATGCGAAATGGTCAAAATAAGAGATTATATTTGTGCTGAAACGTAGAGCTACGTTTTATTTATTTCTATTTTCATATTTTTTTCGTCTTATTTCTTTCTATTTCTCTCACCAAAATTAACCACTTTTAGATTTTGTTGTTTATGGGCAAGTTTTACAGTCTATCAAAGGCTGGGGTGGAAGGACAAGACTGGACTTTGGTATGTAGAAATGACATCTGATAGCAATTGAGAATGGCCCCCATACTATATACCACTCCTATAAGTCTGCCACAGGAGACAATTGAATGTACTAGTACTACCACCACCACCGTTAGATTCCTTACTCTTTAAGAAACCAATTATTGCTTGCTTGCTTCCTTCACATGTTCATAACAAAAACAAGAAAGAAAGAATAAGAAATTTTCCACTATACAACAAACATACACACTTACCCTTTGAATATTAACCAGTTTACCTTTTTACTATTAGCTATATATATTTTTGGGAAAAGATTTTGTGCCACGTTATGACACAAGTATTTTGTGCCATAATCCTATGTGGCAAAATAAAATATTACACATCATTCTTTTATTATTTTTTTGATTATACTCATCACTATCTATTTTTAATAAAATAAATATCATATTTAGTAAAAGGCCATCTTATCCAAGCCAAATTAAATGATCCTAATTAATTTATACTTAATTAAATAATACACATCATTCTTTTGTTTTTGTTTTGCAATTATAACGTTTCCGCAAATACTGCTTGAGCTTTCTGACTTTACCCAAACATATTTCTGCATGCTTCTAATATGAAAGGCTAAAGTATATGTTGTATATCTTCTTGTGAAGAAAGAATCCTTAAAATGTAATGTAAAAAAGACAAAAAAATTGCAAAAGCAATGAATTTCTTAATGAAAGAGGATAACCATGAATGATAAAGTCATTAAAAATCAATAATCACTCATGTTCAATTGCTATACAAAGCAACTCATCTTAAAATCTTTTAGAGGCTTCACCCATCCTTTAGCCCTACATATTAAATCAAACCCATAGCACATTTTTTAACAAACCCACCCACCCCCCACCTTTGCTATAATCTGATCTGACCATTATTTTATGTACTTTTATACTCTTGTTCTTGAATTCCTGTTGCGTTTTTAAGTGAATCTAGTTTAGTTTAACTTAGTTTTATATGTTTTTATAGGTTGAAGAGCAAAGAAAAGAAAACAAATAAAAAAGGGACACTTTGATATTTTCCGAGTTAGGAATTTCTGGGTAAATCAGCCTTCGTCTCGGATTAAACTACACCTCCTCGGAGAAAATGGGATGATCAGCCTTATATCGCTGAAAAGATACGGATTTCAGCTTCTTATAGAATTTTACGGATCATGATTTGCATTTTTCTAGAAAAAGTTATGGCTATTTGAGTATATATAGGTCAAGAAGCTGGTTTGTGCGCAAATTATGAAAGTTATATATTATATGCATTTCAAAATACATTTGCATGCAATGAGATGAGTATTTTATTAAATAAATTTTGTAGATATAATCAGTCACAAGCAGTTGATCGATGAGTCTCACATTATAGGCCTTATTCCAATTAAATGTCCACAAGTGTTCAATATCAGCGAACAAAGCGAATGTCTAGTGATGTTCAAAATTTTTTTAAAGTTCAAATAGTGTTTATTGTTTATTTTTGTTAGATCTAAATGAGGAATCTAATTTCTTAAGTTAGATTAAAAAAACCTCGTGAGTACGACAATCCTTTTTCATATACTATACTACATTCATCCTGTATACTTGTAGGATATCGAACATAACCTAAATCCTAAACTAAATAATTGGATTGAGTTTTTTTTTTTTTTAAATTGGAGAATTTTTTTTTTTAAGAAATTGAACGTTTAGAGGTTTATAATTTTGTCATGAAATCTTTTTAAAATCATTTTCCTTTTGTGATTTGATTTATGTTTTATAGAATTTTAAATGAGGATATATTAATCTTTTAAAATGCTTATGTGAAAAACATATTATTAAATATATTAAGTAATTTAATTGACATAAAAATTTCATGTTATTATGGCACCTGCCATACTATGACACTCTAGCATTGCCCTATATTTTTATTCTTAGTTATATTTGTATGTCTTGTAGTATTTGTATCCTACAAAAACTCAACACATAGGATGCTTTGTTTAAAGGTAATGTCTTTTTGGTCAGAACAATCAATTTAAACCACGTATTTAAACGATATTCTAATTTTACCTAATATATTGTCAAAATTGACAATAACACAACATACCAAACTATTAGGTAAGTTGGTCGTTTAAATACCTGTCTGCCATTGGTTGATCCTCTAGACTAAGGGTACATGTATGACTTAATTTTGTAAAGTGCATAATGTAGGTGCCCACAACCTACACCAATATTTGATATTAAATAGAAGACCCTAAATAAAGTGCCTACTACATGTATGTATGTAGTCTACTTTTCTCCCCCTATAAATACAGGCTTGGGCAAAAGACCAAAACAGAACTATAATCAGAATTTGCTTATAACTTTGATACCTCCAAATTCTGCTTCCATGGCCCCAGTACCCATTCCTCCTATCAAGGTTGGTCACATTGAAGATGTCCAAGAACTGAGAAAGGCCAAGCCCACCATAATTCCTGAAAGGTTTGTAAGGGACATGACTGAGAGGCCAACACTAGCCACTGTTGCTATAACATCCTCTATTGACATTCCCACTATCAATTTCTCAAAGCTTTCAAAAGGAAGCAGAGATGAACTCAGAAGTGAAATTGCTCAGCTTGCAACTGCTAGCAAGGAATGGGGATTTTTCCAGGTACAAACTGCATAAAATTTCTCTGTTACTGGTTGATAAACATGGTGATCAAATGGAACTGGAAAGCTAATGATCTTTAGTGACTGACTGTATTTATTTATGACAGGTTATAAATCATGGGATTGATCTGAGTCTGCTTGACAGAATAGAGGAGGTAGCCAAGGAATTCTTCATGCTACCTTTGGAAGAGAAGAAAAAGTACCCAATGGCTCCTGGGACTGTTCAGGGATATGGACAGGCTTTTGTGTTATCAGAGGACCAAAAACTGGACTGGTGCAACATGTTTGCTCTTGGGATTCAACCGAACTTTATAAGGAACCCCCTGCTTTGGCCAACAAAGCCAGCTAATTTCAGGTATAAGTTTTTCTATCGTTCAAATTTTGTTAGTCTTTTGTTTTACCAAAGTCTCGGGAAATTTTCTCGTCTAACAGCGTTATGTTGTCAAATTGTCAATGTTAACCTGTCCAACTTGACAGCGACAACGGGACAACATAACGTACAAAACATTATCACTCAAAGTCTAAAGTCTAAACATTTTTGCTCTTTTTTTCCCTAAAGTGAGACTGTAGAGGATTATTCAAGAGAAGTGAGAAAACTATGCCAGAATCTGTTGAAATACATAGCCATGAGCCTCGGCTTGAAAGCCGACGTCTTCGAAAAGATGTTTGGGGTTGCTGTGCAAGCCATAAGGATGAACTACTATCCACCATGTTCTAGACCTGACCTTGTTATGGGTCTAAGCCCACATTCTGATGGCAGTGCCCTCACAGTGCTGCAGCAGGGGAAGGGCACCTCAGTAGGACTTCAAATCCTCAAAGATGATAAATGGGTGCCTGTTCAGCCCATTCCCAACGCACTTGTGATCAACATTGGAGACACCCTAGAAGTGAGTTTATCAGACATTTAATCTCATTTTAGTTTATTTTTTCGTATATTTTCATCTGGGATTATCTCTAACATATCCAAATTATGAACAGGTTCTTACAAATGGGAAATATAAGAGTGTGGAGCATAGAGCAGTGACTCATAAAGAGAAAGACAGACTTTCAATTGTCACATTTTATGCTCCTAGCTATGACATTGAGCTTGGGCCTATGCCAGAACTGGTGGATGAAAACAACCCATGCAAGTATAGAAGATACAATCATGGAGAGTACAGTAAACACTATGTAACAAACAAGTTGCAGGGTAAAAAAACCCTGGAGTTTGCCAAGATTCAAAACAAAAACCCAAACCAAGAAGGCCCCATATAGTCCCCCACCATGGAATACCCATCATTAGACTCTGTACACCATATAGCATTGTAGTGTCTTTTTCAGTTCCCCAAATCTTGTAAATTTAGACCAAAAACCAGTTGGTGGTGATTGTGTATGTCAAAGAAGTGTAAATTATTCGGCTGCAATGTTCATGTGTTACTCATATTAGTACAAGTATAGCTACCAATGAATGGAAGTTTGTGGGGTCTTGTGTTTAGAAGATTTTCTTGTAAAATTGTGTTTGTTTTTTATATATCATAACCTTATTCATCAACTAGTAATTGTAATAAGCATGAGGAAACAAAGAATCAAACAGAAATATGGCACTTTTTACTGTTCCCTCTATAAGATTCCTAATATAAAAACAAGCATGCAATCATATATTATATTCATATGCAGGAATCCAAAACCAGCACTAACCCATAATTCTTGAATAATCATAAAAGAAAATGGACAAAATTATCGGTGTTCCATTGTTGAAGGGAAAGAGAGACAGCTTTTTCTCAGTAGTGGGAAAGAAGAGAGGCCCATTAAAATCATGTGTCTGTAATTTTTGTTGTTCACATTATTGGTGAAGGAAGCACTGAACAAGTTGTGATGGGATTTCGGTGATTAAGAGCTGATATGACATCCGATCTGAGTGCTAAAACAAGTAGAGCACAAAGTGAAGCGCAAACATTCATGACATGAGAGGCGAGGTAAACAGAGGAAACCAGGTTGATATTATAATTGCTGTGCCCACCACAAAGTTCACTATTTAAATAAACTAATGGTATAGCTCGACAAAGCCAGAGAAACCTATCAAGCAAAGGAAGTGATGATGCAATGAGCTTGTGAAACGTTGGGGAGGAAAATTTATCCCAACACACCCAAGATGTTGACCTATGCAACTTGAACAATGTCACTCAGAACCAATTGATGACGCAATTTGTTTAGCGGGGTAAAATAATTAACTATCAAAAGTAACATGGTTTGAGGCAGAAGAACATGAAATAACTAGCATTCCATTGAAAATAGTGAAATCCAACAAATCTTATCATTACATTAAAGTATAAAATTCTGAGTTGAAATTAAATAACTACGGTTATAACATTTTATCTTAATTCAACGTAAGTTGAATTCTATGTGTTTAAACCCTTATTTGAAAAAGAGTGTTAGAATATACAAATAATTGTTGACAAACATCACAATTTCACAATTGTGACAATAAAATCTTTGAGTTTGGGACATTGCCCTAGACGCATGCATTAAAACAAAAGTAGCCTCGACTCATTTGGATTTTGACAAAGTGACAACCCACTAACTAAAAACATAAGTGCTCGCGCACGTATGTTCTGTTTCTAACTCGCCATTACCATCAGCAATTGTGAGAACTTCACCCCCTTTCCTCCCCAAGGCATTGAGCATCCCTTTCAACTCTTTGTTTGATTAGAAAATTTAGGTATGTGATCTCAGCAAATGGGTCCCAAAATCCAAGTTTGACAGACTTTATAAGTTGCAAATGCCAAACATGATTAAACTATTAATACTTTGCAATCAGAATGAGAATGCTTTAGAAAAAGTAAGTACCAACGGAATGAGAATGCTTTAGAAAAAGTAAGTACCAATGGAATGAGAGAGGCTAAGAGAGGTGTGGGGGAGGGGACAATGATTCCCATGGCCAGTAGCGAATGTGCAGAGAACCGTTAATTTTGCTTGCTTCAATTCCATTACCACTTCACAGCTAGGCATGTTTTTGTTGGTATGCCAATTCATTGAACCTCCTAGAAAAACCTGCTTTTTACGTATATTATAATATAAAATTATATGACCTTATATGACCACTCAAACCATTGTCAAAGGTTGAAATGGTATCAAACCTTATATGACACTCAACCCTAAACCCAATAGAGATCTTTGTTTAGGTGGGCTTAGTGACCCAGATGAAGAATCTACTTAAAGACAAGAGTTAAATGCACCATTGGTCCACGAACTTTACCATTTTTCCCAATTTGGTCCACTAATTAATTTTCATACCACATTGATTCAGTTATTAATTAATATGACCCAAATTAGTTCGTTCCGTCTATTTTAGATTATTTGCCGCTAATTTACATCATGTGCCGCACACGTTATTTTTTTATTGGGCAAATATGTCTTTTCCCCTTGTTTCTTCTTCTTCTTCTCCCTCCTTCATCTCTCTGCTCTGCATTTGGATAAATCAGAAAATGAAAAACCTCCATTTTCTCTTCTCCCACGTTAAGTTTTGAACCTATGATCTACAACTCCCACCCACACCCCAATGCTATGATGAATCAAAAATGAAAGCTATATAATTACCCTAACTCAGAAATGAATGAAATCACACAACTAAGAAAAAAAACTAAATTAAATTAAAGAAAACAAAACAAAGAAAAAAAATCCCCAACCCACTTACAGATCGTAGATTCCCCCTCTTCTTCTTTTCTCCTTTCTTCTGTTACTCATCACCAGTATTTCTTTATTTTTGGGTAGCAAAAACACCAAACGCCAACAAACCTGCATCATCATCATCTTCCATATCACTGTTCATTTCCACTTCATCACAAATTGAGCAGTGCAGCACGAAGTAGCTTGCGAACAAGCGGTGCAGCACCCACCAGTTCACCTTTGAGGTCGCCATCCGCCTGTTTGCCTCCGAGATCGCCATCCATACATCAAAGAGCTAGAGAGACAGAGAGATATCAATTGGGTTTTTTTTTTTCTCTTTGAATTTTTTTGTTTTCTGGGTTTTGCTTGCCCATCGTGATTGAAATTTGAAAGAGAGCTCTACAAGGCTGTTATCATCATCTTCCCCCAAATGTCTCTCAGAACCCCAGAAGAAGTCACTGCCGAACGACGTTGTCACAAGCACCGGCTCCACATCGAACCACCTCTCTCCTTTTTTATCTCTTCTCTCTCCTCTCTACTCCCTCCTTCCTCCATCGCACCTAACAACAACCACAACAACAAAAAAACCCCAAAACCTCATCAATCATCATCATCAACAAAAAAAACCCCATCTGCTTTCTTTTAGTTTTTTTTAGAGAAAAATGCACATTCACCCCAAAATCCCAAAATTCCAAAACTGCTACTGCACTACCTATATGCTGCCCTTTTTGTTGCAAAAATGACCCACTTGGTTTCTCTTGTCCTTGTCTTCCTCTTCTTCGAATCTGAACATGAACACTGCGTGCCCATCGTCGTTCATGTCGTTCTCGAAAAGCCAATTGTAAACGTCCCATGAGATTTTCAAAACCAGAACTTGGGGTTGAGGATGAGCATGAGAAGTCTATGCAGATTTGTGATGATGGGCTTGGCTGTTGGGGTTTGGGGCTAGGATTGGCTGGGCGAATTTGGGCATAAGCCAAATGCAAGAAGAAGAAAAAGAAAAAGAAAAGAAGTAAGAAAAATAACAAGAAGAAGAAAAAGAAAATAAATTGTGGGGACTTTTTTTTTTGTTTGATCGATCTATGTAAGGTGCATATTTTTTTTTGTTTGGTTGATTTTTATTTTTTTAATTTAATTATTGGCTGCTTTTAATATAGTAAGGGTAAAAATACCAATTTGTCCTTATAAAATGGCACATGAGACGCACATGGTAGATTTTAACAGCCAAATGGATCAAACGTGACCAAAAGGACCAAGTTGGGTTGAGAAATTGAATTTGTGGACCAATATGAAACGAAAATTAATTAGTGAACTAAATTGGAAAAAATGATAAAGTTCGTGGACCAATAGTGCATTTATCTCTAAAGACAATATCCTAATGTGGAATGACTTTATTGTAAAGCTAAAACGATGCAACTATAAGACTCGGAAGTGGAATGGTTACATTAGTGAAATTCAAAGCAACATGATTCATTGTGACTTGGATTTAGCTGTTAGTTATAATAAGAAGCATGAAACATGCTAGTAGATATTCATATTCAGATTAAGGGTCAGTTTGGGATTGTTGTGTGGTGAGAAAAAGTTACTGTAGTTGTGTGGTGAGAAAAAACTGTTGTGAGGTAAAACAGCTAAATGTTTGGTAAACTGTGTTTTTAAAAGTGCTATGAATCTTAAAAATAGCAATACAATGTTTGGTAAATTTTGATGTAAAAATACTGTGACTATGTATACTAATCAAAATAGACACGATGCTGAAAATGCATTTAATTTTTTGTTTGGTAAAACAATAATGTTTTCACTTTCTTTTTTTACTTTTAATTATGATTTTTTTCACTTTTATTTATGATTTTTTTTTCAAATTTTTATTTATGATTTTTTTAGAAAAAATTATTTTTGTAACTTACATATATAAAACTCAATTTATATTAATATTTTGTGTCATTGTATTTTGTTAATTAAAAGATAATTATGCTATTAATATTTAAAAATGTTACTATAATTTTTTAATGAGAGGGGGTAAAAATTGTCATTTTTTAAATTGAGTAAGGACAATTTTGAAAGTTATGACTACTTTCC
Organism: Purshia tridentata; assembly: GCA_003254885.1. Taxonomy (NCBI): domain Eukaryota; kingdom Viridiplantae; phylum Streptophyta; class Magnoliopsida; order Rosales; family Rosaceae; genus Purshia; species Purshia tridentata. The sequence continues at coordinate 25,503 of QANT01003032.1, forward strand.
CCATAGCAGATTTTAAAAACATCTCTTTAGCTGTTTTATCTCAACTTTCAAAATCTGCTTTTCTCCACCCTTATTTTCAAAATAAACAAATTTTACTTTATTAACCAAACACTAAAAACTACTTTGAAGTAAAAATAAACAACTTATTTCTAAGACAACTCAACCCCAAATTGGCCCTAAATGGTGCGAATTCATTTGAGATGTGCTGTTAACAATTTTGGGATTCCGGAGAAGAGAGTCCAAATATCCAAATACGTTCCTTGTCCTCAATGAATATGAAACTATTTGTCATCAAAGTCTATTACCAAGCGTCGACCTAACATTCATGAAATAAGAAAAGGCAAAAGCATCTTGGGGGTGATTAAAGCCAAATTCATAGTATACAAACCATCATTTTGCAACAAAGAGACGGTGCAGAGCATCAACCTGATACATTTTATAATCGGTAATCAAAACGCAATTCGAGTAGAATTCCTGAACTTGAAAGTGCACTTTTTTCCTTCCATATGAGGCAAAGAAACGGTTCACAAACGAGGATTGATGTAGTCATGGGATGGGAAATGCAGTAATTAAACAAATGTGCCATACCGGATGGACCCATGGTGCACAGGACCATATTATGAAAGTCAATTACAAATTTCTCCAGCAAGGGTGCACTATCTATAGTAGCCATCCATACCTGGATCCGAGGGCAAAATGTACAAAACATCCTCAACTCTGCTTTAAGCAATCACTATTGATCACTGATGCATTGGCATTTACAATTGATTGTGCCACTTCTTCCACCGCCCGACCAACTTCCTGTGCTAATTACAGCAGCAATAGGTACCAACTTTCATTGGAAGGATAATCAGCTAGATCACATCATGCCAAGTACCTAAACAAATTAGGGTTATCTTTGTCCCTTTCCAAGTAGTCTCTTGTGATCAAATCTTCAATCCGCTTTTTTATTGCTTTGAAGTCGGGCTGAAAAGAGGGAAAAATCAACACCACTGGTTTAGAACCGAGGAAAAAGTTATTAGATCTTATAAGAGGAGAAACTAAGTACTATGCAAACCTTGAACATGCGACCAAGCTGCTCTACACACTCCATAACCAACTGCTGATGACCCAAAACCTTACGACTCTTCATGATACGCACAATTGAGGCATCAATGGCATACCGTCTGTCCTTGTCAACATCTTCAATTACCTTTTTCTTCTCGTCCACAGGTGGGAGGGGAATCTGCATGTTGAACACAGTGATAATTGATCACTCACATAAACCAGAAAACTGGAAGACAAGAAAGGAACAAGATACCGTGAAAAGATTTAAGTACCTTGATCCTCCTCATTTTGTCAGTAAACTTAGAGTTGAACTCAAAGTAATCAGTAGGAGAGATAGTTTTTGTGTTTGGCTCCTTGTTAAGGATCTTATACTTGGCACATGACAAGGAATGCAGCAGTCGAACAACATCATCATCAGTCAAGTTTAATTGCGTCATAATCTCCGAATAACTAAGTCTATCCGAGGTATTGAATAGCAGCAGGGCTGAAGCCTAAAGTATGATGAAAAAAAAAAATTGTCTTAAATAATAAATCCCTACTAGAACATGCATCTCACAACCCAGACGTACAGACTAGAAAAAGTAGGAATAATCTATTGAATACATCACCTGATAAGTCGTCACAATAAGCTCTATGGTTTTTGGTTCAAACTTCCCACTGATGTTACAAGTTCCCAGTGAGTACATCCATGTAAGCTTTCTGTGCTTTGTCTTTGTTTGATAAAATTCCTTAAAAACTTCAACACATTTAACCTAAAGCAAGAGTGATAAATGAGAAGAGACATTAGCAACTTCCCCAAGATAACGTAACCTAGCAGATAGTAAATTTATTAGTAAAAAAAAAAAAACAAATTTTCTTGGCAGAATCTGTGTGCACCATCTCTGCTGGAAGGTTGAGGTCAAAAGACTTAAGATAGTAAATTTATTAGTAAAAAAAAAAAAACAAATTTTCTTGGCAGAATCTGTGTGTACCATCTCTGCTGGAAGGTTGAGGTCAAAAGACTTGTAGCTTGGCCAGAAGCCGGTGGTCAACACAGTTACCGTCAAATCAATGCCAGGATTTTCATGTGGATTATTGGTCAGATACTCCTCAAAGCTGGTTTGGTTCTCCTTTGCCAATGTCAAATCAGTAACCTGATAATAAATAAAAGCCATTTTTCTTTCTTTGGTCAAATCTCCAGCAATATCCTGTCAATACGTGCACCTAACATTCAAAAGAAAGTTCTCAAAGGACTAACAAAGGCAACTGACCATCCCCTCCATCTTTGAGGTAAACTGACCGCCACATTGTTGCTTCAGTTTTGTCAAAATACATCTCTCATGGTCATCATTAGCACTCTTGTCAAAAAGAAGGCGTCGAGCAAGCTTTTTCCTGTGCCAGAAATTAAACATCTAAAGTCAATCTAATGTCTTCTATTTTCAAACTAGATGTACTCATCTCTGAACCTTTTCCCCAAAATATATTTGATCGAATACAAGCAATCACCAGAAAATGAAAGTGATACCTATAGAATTCAGCAAACAGGTCTTTGTCACTGATATAAGCCAGCAGCTTTACTACCTGCAGTTTGATTGGCCTTATTAATAAATTCTGTTAATCAAACAAAAAAATGTAATATGTTTATAAAAAGATAAATAAATGGAACGGCACATCAAGAGTCCAGACCTTCTCAAGTGTCTCCTCAATGGCTTCATCACTCAATTTCTCACTCCCACCTTTCTTAAGAATGTTATCACAAAAAGTGGCAAGTAGTTCTGCGCTTGAGCTTCCAGCAACACCCTTGTTGCAAAAGATCTCAAAAGCCTCCTTGAGGGCCTTCAAATAAAGAAAATTTTGTCAGATATGCACAAATAGTTGGTAGCGACCACAAGAATCTTAAATCCTTGTTAAAATACGGACCTTGTGGAAAAGGGTATGGTTTTGGAAACAATCATTGACATATGCTAGGTACTTGTCGTGCAGCTCAATCACTTTTCTAACGAAAACCTGAAGAGCACAATCATATTAGTTTGCACTGTTTCAAATCAGCCCATAAATTCCAGATGTACAATGTTCATGAAATTACCTGTTCCTGCAAACCAACCACATCCTTTTTCTCTGCCTGTTGGGAGGGGCAGGGGAACAAAAAGTCAGCATTCAACAACAAGTAATTGTTGATTACAATGGCATTCACAAATAGTCAGTACAAAATAAAGTGACTATCAAACCATTCATAAAGAATAACTAGCATCACCAAAAAAGCTGTCTTGTTGGTAAACAAAAAACGTCAACTAACAGGAAAAATCAACAATCATTTCAGCTCTACAGTAGAATACGTATCATCTCATTTTTTTAAGGCAGCTTTAATAAATTTTTTAATGGTACAAAAGTGTTGTCACTCTAGTTATAATAAGCAAATTTTGTAAATTATCTTAAGAAGATTATTTTGTGGAAGAGAATTGTTGAAAGATTGTAAAGAATCTAATATTTTGATCCAGAGTTTATTTTTTATGCCTTTCCATCCATTATCGGGCCTTTATATAATTTTCCCCTTAGGAGCCTCTATTTTAGATTTTCAAACAAAGTCTAGCCAGTAAGACATGATGGTCAAGGCACAGACCTTCTTGTTGCTTGCTGCATCTTCGGCCTGTTTGACTAAGGCTGTTCCTTCAGCAGTAACATGCTGCATCATGACACACCATTTACTATTTTACAACATGAAAGAAAGACAGAAAACGAAAAATATATATGCCACACAAGAGATCAGCTTTTAACCCAGAGAAATAAAGGCAGAATTGAAGGCTACTAAACCTGCTTAAATATATTTGAAACTGGATCCAAGCCTTTTGGTATCTTAGAAAAGAGCCTGAACATTCTAGACAAATCGTCCACCTAAAACAAAAAAAAAATAAGAAAAATAAGAAAGAGCAAGAATTGTCTGGTATTCTGATTTCTTCAATCTAAACAACAAATATGTATATACTAACACACTCCCAAGGTACCTTGTCATCTCGAAGCAATGCATGACATCCAGAGTGCTCTTTCTCAAGTAGTTGGGTCGCATACACAGACAATAGCTCATTTTGAACTTTCTACAGTAACCAAATAATAACAATATTAAGTAGCCAGATGTTCAAACTCTACAGATGATTGTACTGGTAATTTAAAAAAAATCTTGCGTAGGACTAGCTACACCACAAGGCGAATTTATAGTGAAAATCAAGTACAAACCTCAAGCAGCTTTGGCTCACTACTAGAATGTAAGTAATGAGAAACTCTATCTTTCTCCCGTCTCAAGCATTCCTCTGCCTGGAGTTTCAAAAAAAAAAAGGGAAAAAAAAATCCATGGGAAATTATTTCATGTAAACATATATACATTTTAACCTGATAAAACAAACATAATCAAGCTTACTTTCAGCATATAATCTGGGCAAGAATCTTCTAGGATCCAGTTGGAAGCTTTCCGAGAATAATAAGCAGAGCTGTCTTTAAGCATGGCCACTTCAAAGTCATTTTCATAGTGGTCCATTTGCCCCATTCCAATCTCAACAAATATATCCAAAACATTCTTCAATAGAGCTCGATCAATCTGCTCGCCTTCACGTTCTTGATCGATCTGATTTTAAAAAATTGAAAAGATTTTATCAAGTAAATTTATTTCACAACTTCACTACGATATGAGGAAACGCAGTTTAGGCAAAATTGAATACATACCAGAGATATTACAGCATCCCTGACTTTTGCATTTAATTCTTGGTAGACCTGAAAATCAAAATTATATGCCCATCATATTACAATGTATCTCTCACAGTCACACACACACACACACACACACACAAGTCGGCTCAAGCTGTGAACGGATGGCGTTGGAGGACGTCTTCCATTCAAATTTTACCAATAAAGGGGCTGGGGATGGGAGAGAAAGAGAGATTATAGAAAACCAAGAATCAAAATGGGTAGATGGAATTCAGTCTGGGTTATGATTCGAGAGGCAATCAAAAGAATCCCCCCCAACAACATGATTTAAGATGGCATGTAGGGTTCAAATAAAGACTTACCAAATCTCGAAAGCAAGTAAGACCGACTTCATTTAGGGGTGGAAGTGACCTCCGAGCTATAAAATAGCGATCAAGATAATGAAAGAAACGAGAGAGCCACCTAACCATAATTTTATGGTTTGCCCACCTTTTCACAAGCTCTCTCAGCATGAACTCGTCATGCTTCTCTCTCAAAGATGGCAAAACCTGATCAGAAGCATATCTTAGATCATGTTAGAAATAAGCAACAATTGTCCTAAAAAATCTCAAACAACACTAGGGGTTGGGGAAGGCAGACATAAGCCCTGACTACACGTCATACTGAACATCAGATTAATATACATTTAATTTCAATAGGTCCATAGGTAATGCTGGATATGACAGGACATTGCAGAATCTCAATCTTAGACTTTAAAATGGAAAAAGAAAAGAGCAGCAATGCAATCTATATATCTATACTACGTCAAGAAGTGCGGGGAATTGGAAAAAATAGCTAAAATCTTGCTCACCGTAGAAGTGATGTACTCTTCAAAAGACTCCCTATACTTGTCGTAGAGCTGTTGTGAATAGTCATGTGGTGGCTTTTGAGTGCACATATTATATATGGTTCTGCAAATAAAATTAAGGACAACAGAAAAACAATCACCACCATTAAACTTTGGAGCATACAAAAAAAAAATCAAGAACAATGATAATGACCACAATATATATATATAGAGAGAGAAAAAAAGAAATGCATACGTGTAGAGCATCATGTAGTCCTCGGAGCTGAACTGTGGCTCGGGAAATCCTTCTAGAATGTTCTTGAGCTTTGTGATCCCCTTCTGCATAAATTCCCATCCTTGTTCTAAATCAATGGTCTTACGCTCGTTCATCGTCATCTTGCCACACTCAAAGTCTCAACCGCAAAAAAGTCTGCAAGACTCAATCACCAAATTCCACACAGACTAAGCCAAAAACTAATTTCCCAATACAAGAACCAAAGAGTACAGTAAACCCTAAAACCGAGTAGTTCATCAACTTCCCCTATAAACCTGAAGACGGAGAACCAGAAACCCAAATGCTCAGTTTGGCAGCCAAGAAAACACGGGAGATATTTCGAAAATAGTAATTTCCCATGATTTCTCAGCAACCAAACAAAGCTTAAGATTCAAAACCTCCAAAATCAAACTTCAAAAGGATAAATACTAAAAAACCACAGCCCAATCAATGCTGGCAAGTTCGTGTTCATAATTCATAGTGAGTTAAAGAAAATGATCTAAAATTAATCGATGATCAAAATAAAGATCAAGAAGTACGATATATACAAGTAATTAGTCAGATTCAACCACAGAGAGAGAGAGAGAGAGGTACCTGATTTGGGAAGCCAAGAAACCCTAATCGGAGGAAAGAGAGGCAGGACTAGAAGAGGAGAGTAGAAGGAGAGGTGTACGAAGACGACGAGCTTCGACAGAACATTGATGAGAAAAAGTGCAATTTGCTGAAAGACTTCGAGTACTGGGGAGTAAAGTAATCAGATGGTGTGCTCTTTTGGATTTCGGATCCACCACCTCCTCCGTAATTTATATATGAAAAACTTCTCTAGATTTTGGATATCGGCCCCATTTTCATTAAGCTTTTCTTATTAGCCTGTATTACGGTATTATTACCTAATATTTGTATTTTGACAGTGGTAAATTTTCATTCCCATTAATTCGATTCACTCACGTGGCTATTAGAGATGACAACGGGGCAGGACATGTTGGAGAATGTCATTTCTATCCAACCATGCCAGGTAAATTGGGATCTCATCAAATATGTGGGGTCCCATAGATTCATTTTTGTTATCACCATCATAGGTGACATGTGTCTAGTGGCGGAGCCAAACATTTGCTTCACACGGAGAACCTTCATGCCCTCAGGATCCTTAACGCACCACCACCACGCCAGTTGCCACGCCGTGCTAGCTTGATCCTCATCCGCCGCGAAGCAATGAAATTTTTGACATAATTTTGGTATAGGCCTTTGAGAAGTAGGGCTATGAGGCTATAGAAATCCCAAAGAAAACAACATACACATAGCAGATTTTACAACTTCAACTGAGCAAAATACATGATAACACTCAAACACACAGAGAACACCAAAGCCAAAAGAGAGACGAATGGTGGAGAGAAAACTCGAGAGGAGCACCAATCATATCCATGTGGGGCACCAATTGTAACTATGGGGCACTAAAAATAGAAAATTACACACACACAAAAAAACTTTAAATAAGTGGTCACAATTTTTTCCACTTAAAACTTCAATGAAAGCATGTGTTCCCGTTATATAAATAAAGCTCGCATAAAAAGTTTCAATGTCAATAGGTAAACTTTTTACATATAAAGTCCATGTAGGTTATGTTTCGTATTTTTTGTGTCGATTGCTCGGTAGGTTTTTCTTTTGTTTTTTTGAAGGGCAAATTGACACTATCAAACAATGGCAATTTTTAGGGTGTTTTCTCAATTCAAATAATTACCCACACATTATAAATGATTGTCATTGTTAACAATGACAATTTCCAAGTGCTTTCATTAAGTGGATCGGCATGTCGTTGTGGTGGGCCGACCGATTATGGGCTTTGTTGTTTTAGAGTTTAAAAAAAATAAACATGTAAAAATCAAATGATCAAAAGACTAACAAAAAAATTCTTTATCATTAACATGTTTAATAGTCTTTAACAAGTTTGGCGATTTAATACAAAAAGTACCTGTTTTATAATGGGTCTACACAGAAAACCTGATTTGAGTAATGAATTTTTCCTATAAATTTGTATTGGCCTAGGCTATATTGACCACCCTTTTTTGCTGAGTTAACCACCCTCTCATTTTTTTTTTCCCTT
>QANT01003036.1:0-23486 GCA_003254885.1 Purshia tridentata
ATGACCATCAAGTATCATGCATGGCATATACGTTTTGCGTATTGAAATTTGGATCTTTTTCAACTTTCTGTTACAAAGACTCCCCTATTTTTTACTACTTTCCATGGATTCATTACATTCATACACTGACGTGAGTAAGGCTAAAGCAAATGGTGGTTTCTATATATCTCTTGTGGATGAGGTAACTTCCCATGTACTAACTATATGATATTTTCGAGGTCGGTTGAGTGGCAAGTGAGGCAGTTATCTCAAATCCCCAAATTGACCCTCTATATATTGTATTAGACTCAAATAATTAAAAAAAAAAAAAGAAAAAAAAAAAAGAGGAGAAAATTAAGGCTCTTTAAGTAAAAAAAAAATAGCGCAATTTTTTATTTTATAAAATAATTTCGTATTTGTACTATAAATATAATTTAGGTATCGTATAATTATGTATTTAAAAAAATGGTTATTTGTTGACGTGTCGCAATTTTTTGACCTCAATGTAAAAAAAAGAAATTCAGTCAACTCTTAAACAAGTATAAAATTTAAGTTCGAAGTGTAGTCAAAATGGGACCTAAGCCTAATTTATTCTTCTATAATTGAAGGAAACATCATAATATTTCCTCAAGTCTGAAATTTAACAGATGTTAGCCCGGCCCATTAGTCTCACATGCTGATACCCATATTCCATATTTCAGTTTTTAACGAGACGAGTAATGCTATTTATATACACTTAATTGATCACATCAGCTGCTATATGATCGGTTAATGTAGTCATACCATATAATAAATAACTAAAACTTAAAATACATTTCAACTCATTTTATTAATTAACATGACATGACCACATAAGATGATTAACAAATGTAATCAATTAAGTAGTTACAAATAACATTATTTTTACCAAAACAGACATAGGTGCTAAAAAATAAATAACCCTGACACCAAGCAGAGGTCCAAAGGGTCCTCTCCTAATACGTAGTGGATCAATCCAAACTCATCAAAAAATGTCATAGATATTGCTTCAAGTTCAAACCAGCACTCTCAAAGCACTTCGATATTGGGCAATGAATTTCGAATATGGGAAAAGCCGAAGAAACTTAGGCTTGCTTCAAGTAATATCATCAGCTGGAATTAGTCAAATGGACTACTTTAAAGTGGGTGTGGACTGTGGACCGTGTGGCAAGTAAACTTATCTGTTTCGAATCTCCTCCACATCCCCCAACCACCAACAAAAAAAGAAACACAAAAATAAATAAATAAACACTTAAAAAGTGTGAAAATAACTGCAAACAAATCTTCCATTTAATTGATGGGAAATGGAGGAAACCAAACCCCCCCCCAACAAACCACCAAAAAAAGAAACACAAAAATAAATAAATAAATAAACACTTAAAAAGTGTGAAAATAACTACAAACAAAGCTTCCATTTAATTGATGGGAAATGGAGGAAACCAAACACAAAATCTGCCTGAAATCAGATTTCCATTGATTTCAGAGTAATGGAGAAAAACCAAAGTACACAATACAGCCTGAAATCAGATTTATCATCAATCCACAAGTGGGGCACACATAAAAATATAAATATGCAAGACCAAATAGATCTAACAAAATATAAAAGTATAGTACAAAGGTAAAGAATGAAAAAAAGAACTGAGTATTATGAGGAGCCAAACACTGGCAAATCCTATATCTGAACCCAACCACCATAAGAAAAACTGAAGGCAGATTACAGAGGGAGGATCCGACCAAGAACAATACAGCACGATTTGACAGCATCTAGAACTCAGTCTACTGGGTGCGAGTTCTGCTGCTTTCTGCATTTCTAACTGGGTAGAAGTAAGGATGGGCCTGCATAATATAAATAAAGGTTGACTTAATATTTGCCATCGAGTATGAAGGCATAGTATTATAACAGCAAAATGAACATTGCTCATATTCATGAATTCTTAAATCCAGACTGTTTAAACTTCAAAGCATGAGCCCTTGGAATAGGGGCATGCTCTGCATGGGCCCCACACCCAATTTACTGTATAGATGTGGACTGGCTCTTTGCACTTCGCGCAGTACTAGAGCGCCAATTAACTGTTTTTCCAGTACAATTCATCACACATAACTCCTTCATCACAATGTAGACGGACAGAACTGAAAAACCATAATTTTTTTTTTCCAGTAACTGGAAAAGAAAATCATCTCAAAGAGTGCTGCTACTTTCCAGTGACAAGCAATTACTAAACAAAAAAAAAATATGATTTTTTTGGAGGAAATGATATATAAATCTGATAGCCCCATAAAGTTTACACCAAAATGTTAGACACTTCAGTTCACTGGCAAACTAAGCATATAATACTAACAAATCTGATGATGACAAGTGCAGATGAGGGTATTGTTTGTTATATAAACAAGGACTAGAATTTTACCATTGCTTCTTTTGCAGTTGGCCTTTCCTGGTGATCATAACGTAGCAACTTGTCTACGAAGTCAATTGCCTACACAAAGGACATAAAAAGTAATTAAAGACTGAAAATTTCAAAAAAGAAAAAAAATACTTTCAACACGATGACAACGAATTACATCAGGAACCGCTAAGTGCTGATTATCAACATTAATGAATTTTGTCCATGGTTTCCTGCTATGCCTGCATCAGCAATTTTCAACAAGAAAAAATAAGTGTCGGTGTCTGGTAGCAAAAGAATGAGGAATGGAACTGTAAGCACAACCACTTACCTCCCAACAAGGGCAGCAAGATGTGGGTCTAACTCTATGCGGAACTTGTGCAGATATGCATTTAATTCATCTGTCCCAAGTACCTGTTTCAACAGAAGATTCAAGATCTAAAATTAGATTTTGATTGATTTCTCTTCTTTCTAAAAGCAACACCTGATATGTAAGAACAAATTTCATGGTCAAACACACAAATACACTTATTTGCATTAGTGGCAAATGCAACAACATAGGCATAAGATAGGATGAAGTATTCAACTCACTGAAAATGTGGAATCTACTTGATAGCTAGCAATGTGATGGGCACACAAACAAACTGAACAGAACAGAGGCAAAAGATAAATACAAATATAAAAGACAGATTGGAGAGGTTTCTTGTAACCATGCATACCTTTGCAATTTTGACTAGCTGATCATAGTTATCATGTCCATAGAAGAATGGCTCCTTACGAAATATCTGTACAGCACAAGGCTCAAGAATAAGCATCACTAAAGAGCATCACATATCTTGACATGGAATCAAATTTTGAACCTCCTTGCCATCTGCCACCCATGGATGAATAGGCAAGCAGATCAAGATACACTGTCCATCAAGCACTAAGAAAAAATTTTATCCTACACATCCAAAAGTACTAATTTGATATTCAATGACCACCTCCCAACCAAATGCTTAAAGCTCGTGTTACAAGGCGGTGATTTTGGGCTCAAAGGGGAATGAAGTGAACACACAACACTAGATATTCCAGGCAAGCTATACCGAAATCTATAATGAGTGCAGGAGAATCTAATATATTAGGTGCCAAAACAGAACAGAGTAGGTGGGGAAATGCTCACCATTCCAGCAAACATACAACCAAGACTCCACAAGTCTAAAGAATAATCATAATCTTGTAAATCAACAAGAAGCTCAGGACCTTTGAAATACCTGAAATCATACGTGAGGTGAGAGAAAAGAGAAGACAAATCAGAAAACAAAGATAAATAAATAAATTGTATACAACAAGTTTAAAGCCAAAAGCATTCATAGTGCTAGTTTATATTTACTATTTGTGGTCGAACCATAAACATGAAAACATGAAACATGAACCTTGATGCTAATGATTCTCATTAAGATTACAGATATGCTATTGCACAAATGTAGCATAATCTCATACCCCATCCACCCTGTTCCAATGTAACCCCTTAGGTAGATAGCATTCAACCCCTCCTTTGTAAAACAAAGACAATTACCATGCTTGATTAGTTCACTCCTTAGGTCAGATAGCATTCACGTTCCAATGTTACACTCTCTTATTAATATTAGCTCACTCCTGCTTCTCAGAGAACCATGTGCTTGAGAAATCAACAAAGTGCAATATTATTATATCATCTTTTACCAAATAAAAAATTGTTTACTAGAAGTATTTAATAACACTCAGAATTTTTAAAATTTTTGAAACATATGAAGATATTTAAATAAACTAATGGGAATTTTTTTGATGGATGATTATCAATATATATAATTCCTAACTACTATAAAACTTGAATAACAAATAAATTTTTACGATGGAATTGAGAACATTAGAAATAAAAAACTATAGAAATTTTGATAATATATACAGGGAGGGACGGAAACTTGTTTCCTGAGCAATGTACCTTTAACAAGTAAAACTAATTCCACAAAGCAAAGTAGTTTTTAATAAGGAAAGTTTTGCCCAGCACATATTTTCCCACATTCCTACTTTTATATATAGTACAGACAATTTTCAAATTTGACCTTTGCAATATCAGACATAGAATTTTAATTTCTTAAATTTTCTGCATAGTGAATCAAATTGTAAAGATACTCATACAAGGTTTTTGGCAGGAGCAACTGTTGCTTCAAAAGAAAATGATAAAACACATGGCAGTTTCAGATAAGAATATATGAAATGCAAACAAATTGTATTTTGTTTTGTGAAGTAAAAGATGAAATGAAAAGCAACCTTGAAGCAACCCGAACATTATATTCCTTCTCAGGATGATAGAACTCTGCAAGACCCCAATCTATAAGGCGAAGCTTACGCTGCTCATGATCAATCATAACATTATGGGGCTTCACATCTCGATGCATAATACCTTGTGAGTGGCAATAATCCAAAGCCTACACAAAGAGATCCATAAAAGATTAAATAGAAGAATCATTTTATCAATTGCAGGACTAGAATAGCAAGCTAACCTTGAGAAGTTCATAGATGTAGTATCGTATGTCATAGTCTGAGAGTGTTGGATAAAGCACTTTAAAATCTGTATTATTCACATATTCAAATATAAGACTTGGAGTCTTTGATTGTTGGTCTCTGACGATATCATACAACTTCACAATATTCGGTCCTCCACAAAGATTCTGCAATATTTTAATCTCCCTCTTAATCTGCATTCAGAACCAAATAAATATGTAAGTCTCACCACAGTGATTCAATACAAAGCTATTTGTTGATCAAACCATATGTGCCGAAAACATATCCCATGACTCATACTATAATATATAAAAAATAAAACGTCACCAGTGAAGATTAACCGTCGCAAGATAATCCTATTTGCCTATAGAAATATTCATGAATAATGACTATGATGCACAACACAATACAGTTTTTTGTTTATTGCATAAGCATTAAGCACAAACTTATCTACCTTGAGCTCAGTCCCCAGAACCACAAATGATATTTAGGAACATAAAACATACCCAAGGAAAAAGCTAAGTAACATCAGCAACCAAGACTCGTCAACTGGAAATAAGTAAGCGAGTGAACCTACACTGTATCTTCCAAAACACTCTCTCCATACGTTAGCAACTCAAAAACAATGTAAAAAAAACTGTCTTCGCGAAATTTCTAATCTAGCTAACCTAATTAAAATGAAGACCTCTGCTGTAAATTCATTAAGAGTTGACAGTTGCATGAAATACGAACCGGGCACATATAACAAAAAGAACCCAATTTAATCAAAGAATACTGCTAAGAAAGCATGGAAACAAGATGAACAATTACAATCAACTAATAAAAATAAAAAATGTCAATCTCTCTCCCTCTGCATATACAAGAATGTAAAGGCAATGCATTTGAGAGCTCACCTTCTTCTTTTTAACAGGTTTGAGAATCTTGATAATACACTTCTCATTATCTGTGCAGTGAACCCCTTCAAACACCTCACTGTATTTCCCTCTGCCAACCTTCCTCACCACCTCGTAATCATCCTGCTCCCTGTATAATAATCATCACAATTCAATATTCAAAACATTAAAGAATTTCATTTCATCGAAGCCTCTCACAATTTTCGAACCAATTCCTTCAATTTCTCACAATCCAAACACGAAAATAATAAAAGAAAAGAAAAGGTTAGTTATGTAATTACCCCCACTGGACGGTGAGGGCCTCGTAGTCCCAGTATTCCTTGGGCCGGATGACGTTGACATCGGCGTAAATCCGAGCCCTGGAGGCGGCGCCGGGGCGGCGAATCGATTTGCAGATCTTCTGCGCCAGGGTTTCGGAGGGCGGGTGAAGCGGCCGCGAAGGGCGGAGGGGTTGGGGCCGAGTGAGAGGGGTCGTCGACGACGACGCGATGCGGCGGAGGATGGGGACGAGAGGCGCGTGGGGATGGGAATGAGAGGGAGGGAGGAGGAGGAGGGAGGAGGAGGAATAGAGCGGAGGATGGCGCGTGAGGAAAAGAGAGAGGAGCGCGTGGGGGTGGTAGTGGGAGACGGTGAATTCCAAGGGCCTTATGGCCATCAATCGAATCGCCCAACAACAAAAAAGGTAGCAGAAGGACCGATGCCTCAGTCCCTCTTTGCTTTGCCCTTTTCTTTCTCTTTCACTGTTTCATTTTGTCTATTCTTTATCCATTTTCTTACTTTTTTTATTTTTAGATAAATTGATTTATTTATGGAATTAAATTATGTACATTTTCTCAAAAAAAATTTAAAATTTTTAAATATTATTGAATTGAAATTGTGAAATTTTTATTAAAACTTTAAATTTCTAATAAAATTGAAATTTTTTTCAAATTTTTATATTTTTAAACTTCAAAAATTTTTTAAATCCTGAATTTACCGAGTAATTAAATATTCAATTTTTATATTTGTTTAGAACAGCTAATTATGTTCCGGCCAACAAAGACAGCTAATTATGTTTGTCCAAGAAAAAATAATGAATTTAATACTTCAGATCGACTAATGATGATGTAAGAAAAATTAAGGTCTAATGGCTCAATAATTTGAGAAATATTTATGTGACATTAATATTATCTGGTGTGTCGACATGTTAAAAATTCACTACATAATGGACAAGAGAAAAAAATATATATATACAAAGAATCATTGATTCTCATCTTTGTGAATATGTATAAGAATTACATCTCGAGAACCAAACAAAGCCTAATTTTATAATATAAGATTATGAAATAAAAAGGTTGAATTCCTTCTCTCACCTTTTTTTTTCTCTATTCTCTTTATTCTTTCTCATTGTCGCTCTCACTTTCTCTCTACGTTCATTTTGTTTATTCAAGTAAGTTTTTGTAAGTTATAATCATTTCCTTGATTATATAGTAATTATGTCTTAAATTTCTTTAAAAAATATATAAGTTAAATAGACTACATTTTCTAAAGTACCTTTCTCATTTTGATATTGTTGTGAAGTAAAATAATTGTGAGATAAAGCTACATTGTAAGGTAAACAACCCTCCCCCTGCTTATTTAGAACCACAAAAAACAGTTTATTTTGATGCTAGTTTTGAGAATTAATTAGCAGCTTTTTACAAACATTTTTAGGTTGAAAAATTTTAAAACAATATGTTTATTTTGGCCACACGTCAATACCAAACTGGGTCTTAATTTGTCGAACGCTACAGATAACACTATAACACTACCATGCTATTTAAAGTAAGCTTGTTGCAAGAAGTTTTATGAGGAGTGCTATGCTACCTAGTTCAACATTGGAAAGGAACACTTTTAGTCATTGTTTGTGCCATATTATACCTTGATTCTAATTAGGCCATATTGCGCATTAGTTGGGTCATATTCCACATTTGGGGAATGGTAAGGGTGAGAACCCTCTCACCTATTATATATAAGTCCCTCCACCAAGGCCGGTTTTAGGATTTAGGAGGCTCTAGGTAAGACTATATATAAGAGAGGACTATCTATAGCTGTTTGCAACTCCACCTTTGTATTATACACCTATTATATAAGGCTAACGTTTTTATTTTTTGGTAAGTTGAGGTATATGTTAGAAAAGAAGCCCAAGTTGCTTGAAACACTTTAAAAATGTCTTTTTTTTACTTTTATTTTTTATTGAATTAGTTGGCTAAAATTTTCATAAAAAATGTCCTATATTATGTCGTGTCCTAAGCGGTTACCCATCTTTGCTTCATAATTAATACACTCGTATAAGTAAGTATTATCGAAGAATAGATGATAAAATCACAATTTATTTGAAAATGGTAGGGAGATGAGTGGGGGTGACAACAAGGCGGGGCGAGGTCAAATTTGTCATTACCATCCCTTCCCATTGGGAATGTGCGGGCCTATGAGTAAGGCAGCCAACCCAAACAAAACTCATCCATCGGACACCTAAATCCAAGCAGTCCCTTAATTGGGCCATAAAACAAATAGACCCCTTTTCAAAACTGTAATTATAGGCCCCTAATAGTAAGACATGCAGGCCCACCCCCCACAACTGGACCATACAAATTCGACCAGAAAAGAAAAGACAGTTCACACTTGAGAGAGAGAGAGAGAGAGAGAGTGACAGAGATTTGTGACATGAAAAACGTGCAGAGAGTCTCTGCATTGGCCATTTGACCCTCTTTTTGTAGGGTTGTCCCACGTGAGGCAGTTGCTAACTTGCCATTGATGGAAAATTTGTGGCCTAGTCTGAATTTCAGTATCAGGGTCGGTCTGCTGACATGGAAATAATTAAAATAAATCAATAAAGCATTATCCTGAGAAACGAACAAAAGCGGGAAACTTCGAACGAGGAAAACAAGCACGAGTCCACATTCTACACCTCTGGCTGCGCAAAGCGATTCTTAGGGTTCCAACTTCCAATACAAAGAGAGGCTCCTTTCGCGCATTCGCTCACTCGCTCACTCGCCACAGCCATGGACGAGGTTAGGGGAAGCTCTGCTTGGGTCGCAAGCCACTCTTCCCACGTCGTCGTCGACTCCTCAGGTCTGACTGAGCAACTCAGCCAAAATGCCGCATTTTATGTTTTGCTTAAGCACGCTGTATTTCATTTTTTGTATTTTATTTCCTGTTTTTGTTTTTTTGGATGAAGGGATTGAGAAAGTGGCGGAGACTATCGACACAATCCCGAAGGTGAATTGGGATTTTGAAGGGATTCACTATTTTGACAATGGGCCGCTCACCGTTCAGTACCTGTTTGTGTTGGATGCTCTGAATTTCTGCTTTTGGCCTGGTAAACCACCATATCTGATGCCTTTTTTTTTTTTTTTTTTTTTTTTTCTTCTTTCTAGGCTCATAGCATATTATATGTCATGACAGGTCTATCCATTTGGTCTATTTACCCATGAGACTAAAAATATGTAATTGCTTGAAATTTTGCTATTTTTGTTTTATTGTCGGGTTGTTTAAGAAACTATGATTTAGTCAAGAATATGGGTCTGCAATAGTAGACTCCATTTAGCCATCTACTATAGGGTTGTCACATCAATGCTCATACACAACACCAATTGTACTATAGTGAGAGGAAGAGAATAGAGGGCCATACCGAGATGCTTAGAAAACAGAGGCACTTTATTACCTTAGAGAACACGGGCTCTGTTTTGTTCTTATCGTAATATTAATAACCCATTATTATGCTTTTTTGCTTTCCGAATTATTTTTTATGACTGAGCCAAGCTACAAAAATTTGGTAATTGTGTTTCCACTTATGAACTCAATATTGTTTTTCTGTGCTTTTGATTTATTATAGACTTTTTTGTTTTTTACTCAATGTGCTGCACTGTTCAAGATTTGAAGTCTTTCATGTCATGCTAATACTATAATGTTGAAATTCAATGTGTGTATGTGTGTTTGTGTTTGTTGTAGTGCGGTTTCATATAGTTACTTAAGGAACTCTTTATTAGTTACTCAGTGTTTGCAGTTGAAGAAACAGATCGGTTATGTTATAGCTTCCATAATTTTATATCACTGCAGCAAAATACAAGAAGCACCAAAAGCAAGTGGCTTATTGTACTTTGGCCTAAATGGCTTACAAATAACTTATGCTTATGAACTGAAAGTAACTATGCTTGTAAGCAAATGTGAAATTTCGTTTACTTAAAGAACTGGAATTTAAGAATGTAAAACAGAGAAGATGGATCCTAAAGGCTGCAAATCAAACTAAGAGAGTTAATTTCCAAGGTGTAGCATAAAAGTTTTAAATCTTAATTTAAGGCAAATACTACAAATAGATTGAAGGTGTATATTTTTTCTCAGAGCATTATGAAAGCATATAAGTGCGTATATAAACACCCTTCCCCCAATAAGCTAGGAGGTTTTATTGTCTGATTTGTTTAAATAATAAAATTAGGAAACTAAGAAATACTTCTTTAGCTATCTGCAGCTTTCAGCATTAATAATTCTTAAATCATCTATCTTATGACATCTCATCATAAGAGAGTTTTTCATGCAAAAGTTTGTAGTTTGCTCCACTAAATTTTCTGTCAGATAATTTTCTTTATGTTGCTTTTTCTTAACAGATAAGGAATTAAGTTATGATCATTTGGCCTCTGGTCTAAAGGCAGCTCTACAAAATGACAAATCTGTGTTTGATGCTGATCGTCTGCAGAAGTACACTGGTATTTCTTGATAACATATATCCATGTCCACACAATGTCATTCACATACAAATTGTGATATTTGTCATGTGTGCTTTTCATCCCAATTGGTAAATGAGGGAAAAAAATTAATAATAGTAGGACAGAGAGTTCAAATAATAGGTAGACTTTTGCCTCCCTACAGAAATTGAAATTTGGATGAGAAGCTGATATCTTTTGCACATGTTTGACACTTTAGAAGTCATACACTGACTTAGGTGGTGTTTTTTTTTTTACCGATAGTAATTTGATTAAAATATGGTAATGTTATAAGGTCCTCAACTACGGGAGCTGTTGAAATGGCCTAGGCCACTACCTTTGGAGGATGAGAGAGTTCGTTTGTTGCATGAGGTTAAATTTACCTTTACATTTTCAGAAGTTTTAACTTTTCAAGTTTCTTGTTGTTTGATTTGTTGATTGTCTGGGCCTGAAAATTGATGTGCAATTAGCTAGCCTAACAGCCAGAATATTGTTTAATTTTGTGGCCTAGGTTGGGTTGGAACTGGAGAGAAGCTTCAATGGCAAAGCATCCAATCTTGTGGAGTCCTGTGGAAAATCAGCTGTTAATCTTGTAGCTCTTGTTACTCGTCACTTTCCTGGTATATTTTGGGGTTCAAAATATTTTTTGATGGTTGCATAATTTGCAGGGGTTATTCCCAAGGAGCTGGGTTATACTGACTACCAATAATTAAATTTTTTAGGCTTTCGAGACCATTCGGTATACAAAGGCCACCAAGTATTCTTGTATAAAAGAGCACAGATATTTGCAGCAGATTTATGGGGTGCATTCAGTGGCCAAGGATATGGACAATTTCAAGATATTAGCTCAATCACTATTATGGCGGACTATATTGTTCCAGCTGTGCTTCAGCAGCTTGGTGTGCTAAAATATAGTGCAACCCTTACCAGCATGATTGAAGCTAATAATGAACTAGAACCAGGCAGTGAGGAGGAAGTTGAACTACGAGCTTGCTCCATATATGCTGTGGAGAAAATGAAGGAGTTGACCAGTTTAAGATCAGGAAAGAAGGTATCGTTTTATACGAGTTAATTACCTGTACCTACCTTACAACTAATTTATGTAACAACTAATACACCTATTAGAATTAGTAAAGTTTCAGGTCATTTTCTTAATAATAATGTATGTTATTTTTTTTTATCATTTTGTTCGATTTGGGAAGTTGTGGTAAAGGAAGGACACAATTGGAATTTATATGTCCTTTTTTGTCTTCTTTCAGCTTGTCTTTTTATGTAGGTGCAGTAGAAGTTTTGTCTAAGTAGAGTAGAGGTTAATTTTTCGGGCTTTAAGTGCTTCTAGTTACATTATTTTGTTGTCAGGCCCTGATTAATAATGAACCCTTTCTACTATTGACTGGAGCAGTTCCAATGTGCTTATGTTCTGTTGTGGTTGCAGTGTGTAATTCTCTTGTTCATGAATTATTCTTCTTAGATTTCTGTAAAAAAACATTCAAATTATTTCTTTTATCTGGAAGTGGTCTGCATCTTTCTCCTCCCCCCCTCTGCTTTTGAAACTTTCAGTTTCTTTTTGATTGCTCTCTTTAGTCATTCTCTTCTTTCTAATATGATTGTTCTGTTTCTTTTTCAGGTGCTGAGTATTGAGTTAGACCTTTGGCTTTGGTCTTTTGGCATTCAATGTCCTGGCTTGCAACACCATCGAACTCTCTCGATATATTATTGAGTGCACCATTTCCCATTGTGCCCCTTTTGCTATATATTTGTCACTGGGAGGATGGAGAAAGTTTGGCTTTGAAGCTTTAGTTAAGGTCATGGGATGAGTATGATAAACAATTTCTGACATCTTGTTTAGCTTTTTGAGCTCCATTCTAAATATGTACTTGATGTCGCTATATTAATTCTTCATAATTCAAAATTTCAAGTGTTATGCTAAAATAGTGTAGATTGAATTTTTCCTGCGTGATTTGTTCACGATCTTTTCCCCTTGTACAATGTGCTTACAGTGCTTACACAGAGTGTGGATAACTTCCATTGATTATTCAGTTCTACCTCATATATATATGCCAATACCTGCCTGGTTTGGCAGGCATGGAAGATATAGGTTGAAATGTCTGCTCTATTTACTGAGCACCCTTGACAAAGAGTTATGTTGCTGAACTAGGGTTCCTTGTCGTTTGCAAATTTCCGTCGTAAGTACATTTCAGGACGTCTGGTCTCCTCACTATCCGGGGGCCAACTGGCACCTTGTTTTTTCTTGGACGAATATCCTGTGCACATGCACCGTTGGCATTTTAAGAGAAAATGATGTACAATGTAGACATATCAACTGGCTTCATGCCAACCATTACTGTTCACTAGATTAATTTCTTGTGAGCTTTCTATAGGAAAGAACATTGGCATCTTCCGTGAGGCTTAGTTTATTTATCTTAGTGTGCACATTAAAAAGTACTTTGATTTAGAACAGGAAATGATCCCCTACCTTTAGCTTATACCTTGCTTCCTGAGCATTAGGTAAGTTACAAGTAAAATAGCATTTTACTGTGTACACAAGTTCTAATATGTTGTGAATATTGTTTTGACTAGAAGAGCCCATTTTTGTTTTTTGCACCATGCATGTAATCATTATGAAACAACATAGGAGAAAAGAGAAGACGTATTGTGTATATTAATAGAATATAATCTATGGTATTCAGCATATTGATATTATATCTATTGAAATTTCAATAATCTGACTAGGTAGTTTTAAATAGCAACATGTTAACTTATAATAACTGGAATAAATTGTAGATGGTAATGTGGTAGTAGCGCTATTTTGTTCACAACAAAAAAGTGGTGGTGAGTGACACGTGTCAATCACCTAATTAGGTGGTGATGCTCATCATTGGTGACTAAAATATTTTTCAAGTGGTAGAATAGGGTAATATATGTCTATTGGAGACTGGGCTGGAAATAGATACCTGGTCAAAGATAGCTGTTGGGATTGCTAGGGTTGCAACAGCATTGGGAGAGTCAACTATTCCAGAAATTCTTCCCTCACATGGGCAGCATGACAACAGAAGGTAGCTCTGATACATGAAAAGTCCAAAATCAGTAATGAAGACTACAATAATTTATGGTTGCATGTCTTTGGGTGTATCGGTGCATGCATGTGAGTTTGTGATTTCTTGGGGATGTACACGTTTTATATGGATATGCATGTGATTGTGTGAATTATTGGGGGACTTGTATATGTGTTATGGAGAGAGTGCAAAAACCTGTTCTTTGGAGTATCCAAATTTAGAGAGGTAATCAATGGCATTGAGTACTGCACGCTTGTAAGCAACAGTTGCATCTAGGTAATGCTGCTTCCCACTCTCGTCAACACTGATGCCCTCAAATACCAACCATTCTGAGAATCTTGGCTCGACAGGGCCTATCTCAAAGATTGGGTTCACATGAAGAGGAGTGGGACCCATTGGTGTAAGATATTCCTTCATTCCGCCCCTTATGATTTCACACCTAGTAAGATAACGATTATCAACATATAGGGTACGTATGCTGTGAATGATATTATATATGTGTGTGTGGCATGTTATGTTGTATGTTTAAATTTGAATCTGAAAGTAGAAAGTAGAAAGTTTAGTTTTTTTTTTTTGAACAGGTCCAATCTGTGCTCAACAAAGCCTCTAGTATAGCAGCAGAAAATGTTAAGATATGAGGTGTGAAATTTACTTGAGCTCCAGGAAACCACTCATCTCAATTGCGCCACAGAATGAGATTTCACCATCACCCTGGGAAAAGTGCATGTCACCAGTACTAAGATTTGCTCCTTCAATGAATACTGGAAGGTATATCTTTGAACCTCTACTAAGATTTTTGATGTCACAATTGCCTCCATTTTCTCTTCCTGGAATTGTTCTTGCAGCCTCCTTAGCTGTCGTTTCCCATTCAGGGGTGCCCTCTTTGATCTAAGTATAACCATGACATGTTAGCATAGCTAGATTTTAGGGATAGGATTCCAAAAGCATTAGTATTGTCTCTGGGCAGTAGGTTGCATAATTTACATTTTTCTATATTCAGCAGCAAATTTATTATGGAAATTTAGTCCCGTTTGAGGTTTTAATTTCATCATTGATTTTATACCCTCACGAGTGTTCAACGTAGCATACCATTCCAAGGACGCAACCTTTTGTTGATGGTAGGTTTGCCAATGGTCGTTGATGCAAAACCTCACATAGTTTTATAGACTCGGGTCCATTTTCTTCAAGTTGTCTCTCCCTTTCATTCCATATATTCAGGAGTTCCACTGATGGTGCTGTCCCAACTATTCCAGGGTGAGTTAAACCTGGGAATCTCACTCCTGCCAAGCATATACAAGTATGTCAATACTGGATCAGTAGCACAAATTTAGCACTACTTTTTGTTTGTTTTATAGGCTTAGCTACACACTAGGGAGTACCTTGATGAATCTTTTAATAGCATTGCTATCACAAGAAAAGGAAATAGGCTGCGATTCACCTGGTATGTGAGGAGAGTAGGCATATATCCCTTCAAAATACCAAATAGCTTTGGTTGCAGAAGGAAAATGGTCAGTCAGAAAACCCCCTCCATTTTCTCTGTCAAATGTTGCTGTGAAACCCCATTCATCTCCTGGGAGAGGACCCAAGTTGCATATCTCAACTGCCAGGAGATCACCTGGCTTTGCTGGAGTTCCATCCGTGTCTAAAATTCTAATTGGCCCACTGAGATAATGAACCTGGACCAGTTTTGAAACCTATTAGTTTTTTATGTTAATTAACAATTGCAGATGTTCTTGTTCTTCATACTAATAATAGATTATATAGGTTGTTTCTTCTGATCAGGATCATTCGTAGACTCGAGATCTTAAGTGGATCCTATGCGTAACATGTTGACCTGTTGTGGAAGTTTATTCGTTTTAATGCTTTTTTTGTCAGTGTCTGTTCTTAACTTAGACCAAGGGGTTTTAGTATTTGTTAAATAGCATAAAATCATACTTACAGTTGAGAGGTCTATGAATTTTATGTCTTGTGCAGACTCATCATCTTTAATAGCACCTCCAGTCCAGTCTACCATCTCTACTCTAAAGACTTCACCGGTTTTAACCTCAGCAACTGGGGGTATGTGAGGGTGCCAACGGTTGTGAAGAGGTAGCTTTTGCTGCCATGGTTTGCTGTTTAAGTCTACTGGTACTACTAGTCTTGGAGTCAGAGGAGCCATAGATGAATTACTGGAAAAACAGGGAGCATAGGGATGTATGTTTTATACTTGGTTATAGGCTAACCTAATAGCATCTATTGAGGAAGGGGAAGGACTTTGATGTCCATACAATTGTTAGATGACAAATAGGAGTGAAAATTTTTTCCAAGGGGTCCCCAACTACCTTTCAATAAAGGACAAACAAAAAAACAATTTACATGTTTTTAATTTGACTAATCAAGCATTGGAAGAAGTTTGTAGCAGGTTTATATGCAGATTAAGATCCTTTTGCCTGGTTCAATTTTCTCTCTCATAAATTATTGATCTTTCCCCCTACTTATTTGAAACCTCAGTGCTTTGAAAACATTTGGAGAAGATATTCTGGACCTTCGTAAAAAGCACATTTCCATTTTTCTGTTATCAAACGATGAAGAAATGATTCCTAATTCCTACAAAAACTTGCAGAGTACAGTGTATTGACTTGAAATAAATTGAAGATGTCCAGTTTAAAAGTAGAACTGCATGATACGCTGCAGATGCCATTAAGATCATTTCTGTGTTCTTCCAAATTTAATGGAACTCGGTTGTAACTATTGTACTACTTACTGTTGCATCCAGTTGCCTGCAGTGAATGCAATGGAAGTAGAAAAGATGCAAAACACGCAAAAATATTGAGGAACTCACAATGGAGGGATCAGCATGTTTGATGTCCTCTGCAGTGTATTCTTTGGTAATACCACCCCCACTGAAATCCACCATCTCGACTCGAAAAACCTCTCCTACTGTAACTTCTGCTACTGGCGGTATGTCTGGGTGCCACCGGTTGTGAAGGGGAAGTTTCTGTTCCCATGGCTTCTTTTTCACATCTATGGGTACCACCAGTCTTGATCCATAAGAAGCCATGAACCTGTTCAAATTTTGCTGTTTTGATCTTGATGAAGGCAAGGAAAGGTAAGCTAATAGATGTAAGATTCCTTGTTGTGGCTGAAGTGATCATATGCAGCTTTCATCTTAAGATTGAAGTTTGACAGCCATGATAGGTACCACTTAAGCCAATACCATATTTTCTTTCATTCAAGTGGGTGGACCACTTAGAACTGGTGGAAATTCTTGCCACAGCTTCTTTGAGTTCTAACTAATGTGCTATTGTCTGCGAATAAGAACTTCTGCTATGGTAATATATATGTCAAAATTTTAGCCACGCATTTAGGAATAATAACTGTACTTAAAAGCTTGATCTTGATTCTTGACTGATGTTGTTAATTTGAGTGGTCTTTGATTTCAATTCAAAATCCTACGCTTAATTTGATATAACATCTAAAAGATTAGTAAATTCTTTTTACTACTGATGCTAATCCAATAGTTTTATGGGCCCAAATGACCATCACTAATGCTTTATAGTTTAAAGTAATATGCTAATAGCTAATCCATCATCGTTCTGGGGATGGGAATTGGCTCCAAGCTAACCCAAGTTGCATTCTTAGAGGACCCCACAAATCGGAATCTTTAAGATATTTGCCTGCATTTTTCATGATGACTTAGCTTTTGTTTGTTCTTATAAAGAAATTGTAGTTCTCTTTTACTTGAGGGCTGGTCCCAACAACTGTTTGTAGGGTTCTGTAATAATTTCATTAGGATTATGATGTGTCGACGACCCTTTTGATTTGTGAACTACTGATGGTATTATTGACTTCATTAATTGATTTCATCAATTAGAGTAGTGATTAGGCTCCTTTCTCAATGAGTACATGTTGCCAAAAACGAACATTGCAAGTATTTAATTCGATAGTTTTTGCCCATTATCCTAATATTACGTGGTAAGGGTTTTTTTTTTTATGGTGTCAATTATATCTTAAGGTAAGGGTAGGCATGGCTCAGTTTTTACCCAATAACTGGCCTAATACCAACCTATCTTTGAGAGTTGGTTACAATCGACAACCAAATAAGAATGAGTAAGGTTGGGCACGGTCCAGTTTGGCCAGGTTTACCCATGAAACCTTGAGGCAAGTCGAAATAGCAATCATGGTTCGGGTCGATGCTAAGTACCGTGAAATAAGCAAGAACACGGAACTTATCCAAACCTTAACCGGTTTGGTTAAGTTCTATTGTTCGGTGAACAAGGTATGGATAACAAATTAATTGCAAATCCTGAACAAGGGTTTCGAGAGATAGAGATAGAGAAAGGGATAGAGATAGAGAGACATAAACAAATTTAAATATCCCCAAATCAAACCCTAAATCAGTAAATAAAATTGCACACCCGAATTTGAACCTAACCAGTAAACCCTAAATAAAAAATGTCACAAATAATTGCACAAATTAGTAAATCAGTAAACTCTAATCACTAATTTCATAGATGAGAGAGACAGAGATGAGAGACAAGAAACGAGAGATAAGAGTGAAAGAGATGAGACATACCTTAGGCTTTTGAAGCTGCGAGCCTGCGACAGAGATGATAGAGTAAGAGATGCGAGATGAGAGATCGAAGTGAGAGCTGAGCGATCAAAGATAAGCGAGTGAGAGGGAGGCTGACAGGTTGATGGGTTAGAGCTGAGAGTAGAGAAACTGAGAGAGATGGGTGAGAGCTGAGAGTGAAAGTTGAGAGTAAGAGATGAGTGAGACTGGAGAGTGGAGGCTGAGGCTCGATCGAAATTCTTAACTTATAAGGGGTTCAAGTGTAGCCAGTTCTATTCCACAATAATAGAACTAGCTTCTTGGTGGTGGTCTCGTTACTTAGCTAGCTAGCGTCACACCGAACTAAGGATATAGGGTGTCGCGGGAGGAAGGAGAGAGAATAGAGAGAAGATATTTGGGAGACAGAAAGAGAAAATAAGAAATGAGAAATGAAAGGGAAGAGAAAGTTATCGGGGGAAAGGAAGGAAAGAAAAAAGAAAAAGAAAAAATGAATAAAAATGATTGGGGTTTGGGCAATTAGGGTTTGGCCATATTAGGGTTTGAGCAAAAAAAAATTACATTAAAAAGGATTGACCAAAAATAAAATAAATTAGGACTAGGGTGTAAACAATTTAAGCTTATAACTTTATATAGTTAATATAAGTTATATAAACTATATATACATAAATAATATTAGGTATATATAACATTATAGAGTAATTGATAAATAACAATAGACTTAGTGTATAGGGTTTAGGGTTTAGAATTGTATGCTTGGGTTTTAACTTTTAACTTTTAATTATAGTGTATAAAATAGTTAATAGAGTTTAGGATTTAGAGTATAGGGTATATGGCATATGGCATATACAATATACAATATATACTATACTCTAGAACTATAATTATTTTAGTAGATAAGGTTTAGTGCATAGACTATAGAGTATATAGAATATACTAATTTTATTACATAGGGTATAACTAAAATTATATACTAAAACATTCTTATAATATAGTGCAACAGTCTTATACCATATATTAGTCTTATATAGTGAGTAGTGACTTATAGTCTTATAATCCTAATTAAAGCATATGCCTTATATCTTTACAGTTAGATTATTTATATAATATAAACTATAAACTATAATAGAGGCTTTGGTCTTTTGTTTAATGTATAATAAGAATTAAAACCATATAAACCAATTAATATACATAAAAAAATTAATATATATTTAATTATTTGGTCCAATTTGGTTTAATTGGGTTTGAAACTAGCACTGAAATTGGTTCTATTCGGTCCGATTATGTTTTTTCCACAATGTTGACCAATTTTGGTTAACTTAGTTTTTTTTTTTCCCATTTTTTAGCCCTAGGTTTGGTTCGGTTTTACGGTTTACGAGGCAATGAACACTGCCTTCATAAACCATATCAGTCAGGGTCTTGGCCACCAAGTGCACGTAGAATAAATTCCTTGTTATGATGTTAGCTAATATGCATGTATGTAACCATTTCTTCATAGTGAAAACAAAGCGACACACACTGACTCGGCCATGGCCAAAGGCCTAGAGCTTTTGGATTCAAACCAAAACTCCATCACCTACTAATTCGATTCATAAGCTCGCGACGACCATTGCAACCTCCTCTCAAATCTCTCACAGCCATGGCCTTCTCAAATCTCTCACACTCATGACCTTCTTGGCTCTACCAAAAATTAGCAATTTTCTCTTGTACCCTCCTCTCAAATACTCATATGGTGAGTCATTCTCTCACTCTCTCGGATATAATTAATTGTTTGGGGATAATACCCCCACTAAAGTCAACGGTCAACGTCTCTGGCCACGTGGGATCTCGGATTCGACTTCTGTCCCGCTGCCCCCGGTCAACAGCCCATCAATACGACTCTTTCCGATCGGATCATGCCACTCGATCCGATCCGAACCGATCATACCAAGGGTCATCATCAGACAAGCAAGGCCTGCAACTCACCCGCTGTTCGGATCGGATGATTCATTCGGATCGGAAGATGTGCGAATATCCCCTTCGACTGACGACCTACTGGCCGCTATCTAATCTTTTGTGTGTTCGGATTGGAAGCAACTGCCTTTCCGATCCGAATGCTGCTTTGAAAAACCAAACGCCCGCATGGGTCGACTTCTACTGGAAACCTCATTCAGGTCGGATTGGTCATTCTTGACTCATCCTCCTCCGAGCCGAGCACAAACCCAGATGGTAGTTATTGCGCCTGACACTCTGAAGGTACCTTTATGATTTGCATTTATGGCTTATTCACTCTGCCTTACTTTCCATTTAATGCATGCGACTTCCAGCCATTTTGTAGCCTTACCTCCTGCATTAAATGAGAAATCTGTCAGTCATCCAGCCTGTTTTGTAAACATAGCCCCTAAAACCTATGATCAGACATAATCATACCTACAAACCAGCAGAAATATCCTAATCCCTTGGCCTATAAATAAGAGCATAACCACAAGGTAAAAGAGAGACACAATTCTGAGAAAAGAACTTGCCCAAGCTCTGAAGATATTTGCCCAGAAAACTTACCTTTTTTCCTTCATCTTTCCCCTGAGTTCTTGCTGTGTTCTTCAGCATCCTTTGCATCTCCCTCCCTGCATCTTTCTGACTTTATCATCAGAGTACCTTCAGCTGATACCACACCGGTGCTCTTTCTTGATCATCTTGCAGGAAGAAGTCCAAAAATATCCAATCGACGCGCTCGGATCGTTCACTCGGCCGTTTAACTCGCCACCTCAGTAAAAACCCTCATTTAAGTTATGTGCAAAGGTCTGAGCAAATTTTTGCCTCAACATTAATGCTTTGTTTTTTTTTTCTCCCTCTCACTCTCACTCTCACTCTCACTCTCACTCTCACTCTCACTTTCACTCTCTCTCATATCTATTTTTAATTTTGTTATGTCCAATCAGGTGCCAACCATCACCGACCCACATGAACCCGACTTAGTTGGTTGCCCAACCGATCAACCACCCCACAAAGTCAGTTCGATTGTTGGTTTCTCAATATACATGATTTCAATAGGTCGGGTGGGTCAGTTATTTGGCCGACGAACTCAACCTGACACATTTTCACCCCTATCCTAATGTGTGAATTGTTAGGGCTTAATTGTAATTTGCTTTGTTGCACAACTTGGATAACCTTATCTCCAATTGTCCATATATGGGTGATAAAAGTTAGGTATATGTACGGAATTGGAGTTTTTGTCAAATGACCTTATCCATCTACCAGAGGTAATTAATTCATCACCAATGAAAACATTGAAAAGGAGCTTTGTTTGTTTGTTGGTTTGTTTTGTTTTGTTGCGAGTCTTGTGACTGAGGAACAAGACTGACTAGTAAGTAGCTGATTCCCCAGTCTCCACCTACATGGCCAGTACTGATACCCATTATTTGTTCCCTCTAATCCTCTAAGATACTAGTTTGCGGCTGGGCAGATCAATGCCAAACTTTGTGAACAAAGAAAAGGTCAATGCCAATATGCCATTCTTTGTTTCTTAATTTTCTATTTCATATTTCTGTTGTGGCAGGCTAGCTGCTGCATTCATGCATATACATGCATGCTGCCTGCTGGCACTTAAAATGAGTGTACCTACCGCCATTCTAGATCGAGAAAAAAACACTCCTTGAATATTGTTTGAGAAAATTCGAGCACTGCGCAACCAGAGTTGGAATAATACCTGAAGATTATATTTCTAAAATTCTCAAAAAAACACATTATTTGATAATAAAAAGATGGTGGAGGAATGGATTAATATTTGCAAGGTTGAGTTGTATACTTACTCAATGCTATGTAAACCTGTAATGGGTCACATGTGATTGGAAGAAGAAATTGAATAATATTAAATAAAAGTAGCCCAAATCACATTCACCTTAAACCAGTTTAAATGCTAGCTGTTCTTGTTTTCATAAGTCAGACTGAAAATGACCCTCCAATCCCATGCCCATGGCTGAGAACTTGAGGGAATCAATTATCAATTATCAATTACCTAATTAACACCACCACACTTTATACAGCTACTAATTAAAACCCAATCAATTATAATTAATAATTTACGCATGTAAGTGCACAGTCAATTATTCTCTGTTTGTTTGCGTTGTGGATTTGCTTGGAAATTGTCGGCACCTGCAAGTTGGATGGAGGGTGACATGCTTCACGCCACGTCCAGGATAAGAACGCCACGTCTGGGGCCGGGGGAGAGAGAAGACCATACATATTATTATATTGTATAACTATGACTCAGTCTATGAGTCTATGACACTCAAAATCACTTATTTTATATATATACTTTGGATTTATTAATACACCTGACTTCTATTTTTATTCAAAAAATAATACACATATACCAAAAATATGGTACACTTGACAATTGAAGCGTACAACTATAGATATTCAATAAATATTCAGTTAAAAAGCTAAGTTATTAGATGGGGAAGACTTAATTGCTTGCCAAAAAGAAATTAAAGTCTTAGTTGTGGTTTTAGTTACTTAACTCATTCTGGGTGAGAAAAATGTTAAATTAAGCTATTGATCTTCTTATTCTTTAAAATTTTCATATTGATCCACGTGTAAATGTATGGTTATTGCTAAAATTTTATATTGATCCACGTATAAATATCTGGTTATTGCTAAATGGAAAAAAATTATATATGAGATGAGTACATATATTTAATGTATTTATTTCTCTTTTCATGTAATAAATTGTATAATGTGAAAAATAAACACCTAAACAAATGCATCGTTTAAGAAAAAAATCAAATTAACAATATTTTTAACATTGGTATGAGAAATACTGCCGACAGAAACTTAATAGAAGAGTCCAAATATTTGATTGTAATTCTAATACATTGCATATATGGTAAAGGCATACGTGTAAAGGCAGAGGTATAGTAGTAGACACATGGCTTTACTTGTCCATATATTTGATTGTAATTTGTCTTTATCCATTTATGGTGAAATGGTATTGTCCATCTCATCTGGGTAATACTTTGAACAATACAGTTCATCATGGAAAATGCATGTCTTGCCTACAATTGTAGTACTCATGCTTGTGACTTTTGTCAAATTCACTTAATTAGTTTTTTCTTTCTTTCTTTCTTTCTAAGTTTGTTCATACTTTTTTGTTTGAAGAATTTGAATTCAGACAAAACTTGCTTGAATGCTGTAAATCCAAATCTTTTACGATTTTTCCTAAGTTATTTTAGCCTACAATCATGCCTATTTTTAATCTCAATAAGCTCATTCTCTTTAATAAGTTTAATTTCATCTACTTTCAAAAGTTTAATTCGCTTCACTATAAGTGTAAATACTCTTAAAATCAGTTCTGTTTATTCAAAGAACAAACTTTGAGCACAAGG
>QANT01003037.1:0-10414 GCA_003254885.1 Purshia tridentata
GTAATGGGACTCGCTAGCCAAGACAGACATCACATATTTTCCTTTCTGTAACTCGTAAACCCCTTGATTGTTAATTCTGGGATTAATTAATCCATAAACAAGGCAGCTCTCATAATCACATGATTTAAAGATGATAATTATTCGATACTTAAGAATACTTAAATGCAAGGATATCATTGTACATACATGTATAATATGTACAACAACTCTAATAGAGATGAAACTTAGTTCCTAAACTGGTTTTTTGATACAAACCCGAAATGATAGGACTCGAAGAGGACACAATACAGCTCAATTGCCATCCCTACACTTAGGAACTTGTTCCTTGCTTAATAGTACTTGATTAACATAATTAATCCATAAGGGACCGA
This sequence comes from Purshia tridentata, assembly GCA_003254885.1. Lineage (NCBI taxonomy): Eukaryota > Viridiplantae > Streptophyta > Magnoliopsida > Rosales > Rosaceae > Purshia > Purshia tridentata. The sequence continues at coordinate 372 of QANT01003037.1, forward strand.
ACCATACAGAGACTGGTTGGGTCAGGTTAAAGCAGGGGTAAGTATATCATATATTTTACTTGGTGAGCAAACAAAGCATTGTTTATTTGTATATAATAATATGCAAAGTGCCTCGGATGCTCTAATTCTGCGTTGCTGAAAAATGGGGTACCAGCTTCACCACTTACATAACAAGACAATGCTGTCGATATTAAATCAGAACTGTGAGTTGTTGTCATCAAATTGTGAGACTCAAAGTGCTTTAATTAAAATAAATAAAAAGTTAAATAGGTGATGAGGTCTTCTTGGATTCTTGTTAATTTTAAGTGTTACTGATCGAAAATGAATTATAGAATGAGATAACAGTGTCAAAATATGTGTTTTCTGTAACATGTTTGAACGCTTAACACATGCTTTTAATTTTTAATTTTGATTGGAAAAAGTCCAATAAAAGTCCTCTGTGTGTGTGTGTGGGTGAGAGAGAGAGAGAGAGAGAGAGGTGCACGTGGAATTGCATGTCTACCCCCTTGCTGCTTTGCTTTTCCATTTACGAACCTGAATCAAAAATCAGGCTCAAAAGGCTCCTCATATTCTGATCACTATCATCCCCAGACTATCATTCATTCATCCATAGAGACAACACTTTCTTCTTAGTGTTTTTCTTGTACTTCTCTTCTTCAAGTTCCAAGACTTCCACATATGCACTCAGCCTAAACTAAATAAAGAGTTGGTGCTACCCTTTCTGTTTCATTGACAATTTGACTTGCTTCATGCTCATTTGGCACTCAACTAGCAAGGCCTTCTCATCTGAGTGCATTAACATTTGTTTTGGTCACTCACCTCTTTGATATGGGTTTTGTCTTCAAGCTGAGTGCTTAATCAAAGCCATTGTGCAGTTTTTCTTCATGGGGTATCCAGGTCTTGCTTCATTATGTTAATTTTCTTTCAAGATTCTCGTCCTGGAAGCATCTGTTTGAGGATTCCTTGGTGGGTATCTATCATTTCATGTGAATATTCTTAAATATTTGGTATAAGATTATAGATTTTGGATCAAATTGGTCTTTGACCAATGGTGGAGCTTCAGGCTTGTGCTAGCTTGGTCAATGCTTCTGCACTATGCGCTATAGAGGAAGGAATGAGAGGAGAGAGTGTCAATGTTATTGCTGAGATTTCTGCCGAATTAGAAAAAGAAAGACAGAAGAATGCAGAGCTTATGGAGAGGATACTACTTCTTGAAGCTCAAATACAAGAAAGAGAGAAGGGACCTCCTCCAACAGATGGACAAGTAGGACAGCCATTTTTTGTTTGGTAGTTTCTTGGTTTTTAAACTAGTCTTTAGTGCATCAGTTAAAGCATTTTATCTTATTGTGCCATTTATCATGTGCTAATCTTTATATGATACATGGTTTTTTTAAGGGATCATATTCCATTAGTTTTTGCAACTTAATTATTCGTTTTTATATTAATTCCGGATAATCTGAACATATTTCTAGTAAATAAGGAGTCAAAAATGTTAATTTTGATCAATGTATCAGTTTTGTTAATTTTCTTTTATTTTTTTGATCAATCAATTTGTTGATGGGTAGAGCAAATGCAGATTTGCATGGATCTCATAATATTGCACTCCAAAAATTGAAAATTAAGTGCATTATTAAATTTCTTCCTTTTTTTTTTTAATCAACTGCACAAATCATATGTGTATGCCACCCTTACGTTTTGGTTTCAGGGAAGTTGTTCCAATGCAATGGAAAGAAGCTTAAAAAAGTTCAAGAGACAGAAGATAGAAGTCACTGATAACAGAACTGAAGATAGAAATATCATCCAAGCTGAAATGGCTTCACAGAAGAATCATCACAGCCAATGCTTGGCCCTTAAAGACCCAATTCTTGGAGACCGTTTAGTCAACTGGATGAGCATGGAGGAAACCCAGTTTTTACATTTTGAAAAAGTTAAAGATGGTGATTCAACTGCAGAATGTGATTATACTGATGATAGTGATGATGAAGATGATGATTATCGGGAAGAGGATGGTATTAACAATGACCATAAAGACGGGGAAGCTGATGACTTTTCAAGAATTGTTAATGAACTGAAACATGAAGTTGTTGACAAAGGATCAGATGCGCAGTGTGTGTCAACTGCAGGTGAACTAGTATTCCCAAATGCGAACCAAGAAACAAATGTAGAACTACCTGATCCAGGACCAGTTTGTAATGGGATGGAATTTAGAAACCAGAACAAGAAAGAACCTAATGATTTTGGAAGTTACAAGGTACCAACTAATATCATTACTTTGGAGAAGGAGCTTCTTCATACAGGATCTAGAAGCATATCACAACATAAAAAACCTCCAAAGGTGGCATTCTGCCCAAAAGAAGTGAAGAGAATAATTGATTCAGAAGCCCTTTTACAGAAAAGTGCTCACACCCACACCATAAGGAAGATCATAGTTTTTTCATCTCTTGGTATAAGGCATGGTTGCGAAGATATGTATGAGTTAGACTTCAGTCATTTTAGAATTTTAATGAAGGGAGAACCATACATGTCTCCAACAAATCCTGGGGTAAGAAATTTTGTATTGCAAATGTGCTAATCTCTTAAATTTCATTATTAAGGTACTTATACAGTTGATGTCAAAGTTGGTTGTTATAGTTTTTTGACCAGCAACTTGGGTGCTTAAATGCTATCTAAGATGAATGATCTGATTCTACTTTTATGAGAGGCCTGCATACCACTTACATACTCATCGTATGATAAGGCTTTGATCTTATTCGTTCCTTGTTCATCAGCAAAAAGAAATTTAAGTCGTTTATTAGCAGGAACATGTTCTATATGAGAATCCTGGTGTTCGGCGGAAGGTATTCTATCCAAATCGACAGAACCCAACATTATGTCCTGTTCAAGTACTCGAGGAAGAAAAGTCTATGCGTCCATCCGATCCTAGCTGCCCATCATGCTTATTTCTGTGCATTAAGTACGGTGGAAGGACAAGAAATCTTCCTCAAAATGAGTAAGTACTATTTGAGTAATTGATTTTTTAAGTTTGAGTGATCAATGCCATGGTCACTTGTTCGTGTCCTATAAATATCTTAAGGAATTCTCCTTGCAGTCTAATTTAAAAGTCTCTGTGTCAATATGTTCCAGATATGTCAGGCAGCGTATGGGAAGAAACAAGCTAAAGTCTTTTGGGCCACTAATGTGTCGAATGGCAATGCTAGTTCATATTCGCAGTGGGAGCTTTTTCTTCAAGGCCTTGGGCATCACACTTCTTTTCATGGCTGGTTTTCCTGATGACCTGGTTCAAAGGGAAACCAAATACCGGAACTTAGACTTGATTCTGAAATATTATAGGTATGTAGAATGAATACTACTAGGACATTGATAAAACAATGCAAGATAAGAGATGAGTGCCAACCGCAATGATTAAATACACAGTGCTAGTTCAGTCAATGTCATGACCTGTAGCATAAAACACTAGATTAACAACATTAATCAACTTAGTATTCTAACATAAGGAATAAGTTTTCTGTTAAAGTTAAATGGTGTTAAGAAATACGGTTTTTTTTTTNTTTTTTTTTTTTTTTTTTCAAGAGGAAGAATGAAAAAGCTATTTGGCAAGTTCTGTGAATTCTGAGCACCCTAATACTGTTTTAGCCTGGTCTTCTCTTAAGACTCTATATACTTTTCAACAGCTGCATCTTTAACCCTATTTTAATCAAAGCAGTGCTTTTTCATTGCAGGACAGATGAGGATGCTGAAGGGGAGGACTTATTTCTCCTACATCCTATGACTTCTGATACTGTAAGATCACAAGTTCCCAGTTCATATATCTCTATACTTCTTTGTTAATTTCTTTTAAACAATGAAAAACTTTAAAACTTACGCATACTTCTTTGTTAATTTCTTTTAAACAATGGAAAACTTTAAATCTTAGTACTGATGCGTCAAAATGTACAAGTCAATTAGATTCTGCGCGAGTGAAAATGATGTGTGCAAATAATGGGACTTGGTTTCCAATACTTACCGAATCACATGCAAGTCACTTGAATTTTAACCCATTGCCCAGGAGAGATTGAGATTTTGCCTAAAGGTCATCCCTTTGTCTTTGATTGTATCATGGGAAATTAATTTATCAAAGTTTTCATATTACCTTATGTACATGGCATGTATCATTCTCATGGCACAGGTGGCATGTTCTTGCCTTATTTACGGTGATGCTAATGTGAGACAAGCCCTCTCTGTATATGCAATAATTTCACATCAATGTTTTGAGTTTCTGAAGAAAATGGTTTCTCAGTCTGATACTCTTGTACACTCTTTCAGCAGGCTAGTCCAGTTTCTCAGCAGTTATGTGGTAAGACTCGTGCAACAAAAACAAAGGGCAAGAAACCTAGTCACTCTAATAGTAAGCCTCATAATATGCAGAGATCCTTATTCCCACAGAGTAAACTTTCAAGCTCTGCACCTCTTACTCATGCATTTGGACCAATGAGTCATGCTATTCACACTCAAGCAATGGCAGCATTCCAATCCATGCCATCTCAGTCTCAGATTCCATTAGATCCTCCACCAATCTCAAACACTGTGATCACCAATGCTGGTACTACTAATATCTCATATCATAATCAAACCCCATATCATATTTTTCCTCCACAACAAGCAAATACTTTTGTGCCTATGGTATATTGGCCTCCCGCAAACACATTTTCTCCTGGACCTTATCAATCTCCATATGGTTACCGATCTTTCCCTTCTACCGGAAATTACTTCATCCACCCACAGCCTTATTACAGCCATCCCTCATGCACTCCTTTGATCCCTAAAATAGCAGAAATCACAGGAAAAACTGACATGGCCTCAGAGGAAGCTGATAGTGACTATGATTGCAGTTCAAGCAGCATAGAGCCAAAGAAGAATTAGCAAGGTGAAATGATACTGATCAATTATCACATCTGTGTTCCTTGTAAATTTTCATAACTGAAGTTATCTTGGTAAAGAATGATGCAGTGTGATGCATTTTTGGTCCCCTCCACTTCTCGGCTGGTATGTAATTTACAAATTCATGATTTTCAATGTAACTTATTTTCATTCCACAGTGGAATATGGTCCCATAGCCTATTTCACTTTAGTTATTGCATCTGTGACACATTCAATTGAAAACAATCCTTTTAATGTGAAAATCAAGTGCCCTGTCCTCATTATTTACATTGATGAACATGTTCCACGCAATTGAGGGTCACCGCCAAAGTTATGAGCTTCACTACTCATTGATCTTGAATGACTATAATGACTCACGAGTCACGTAACATAGCACTTTGAATTGACGAAAGAATCCATGGTACTTTGCAATTATATTAAAATAATGAAATTCTTAATATATCTGCAATATCTATCCCAGTTGGCTAAAATTATTGTGAATGAGCAATAATTGAGAAAAATAATCTATTATCTTAGAACCCCCTTAGGCTTAGTTTAGTATTGCTGTGAAATACAATTGCTGTGAAGTAAAGTCAGCTAAGTATTTAGTAAACTATGTTTTCAAAACTGCTGTGCAGAATGAAGGTGTTTGGTAAATTATAATACAAAATTGCTGTGACTGTTTATAATTACTAAAATAGACATAATGTTGAAAATGTTTTTAACTTATTTGTTTGGGGAAAAAAATGGCATTTTACTAGTTTATAATTTTTTGTGCACAAAACAAAATTATTAAATAAGTATGCATATTATTTTTGTTGAAATTTTAATTTTAATGGTACCAATAAAATATCATGATTAATAATATCAAGAACAATAAAAATAAAGAACGTAAGGTGGAATATGTTGAGATATTTTTTCTGAATTTGTAAAAACATTGAGGATATAGTGGGCAAAAAAAAATTTAAATATGGGAGCCTACAACTTTCACTCACTACAGTTTTGAAAAACAGGTTTCAAGTTGTAAGTTGTAATGGATTTCTGTAGTGAGTGACCTCAAATTGTGAGTCACTATAGTTTTTAAATTTTTACCAAACACCAAAACTGTTGTGAATGACCTAGAATTATCACTCACTACAGTTTTTGAGTGTTTCACTGTAATCTCAAACGGAGCCTTAGTTTATGACATGTGTCAATAAATCTCTCTCTAGAATGCACAGTAAGTTATAGATCTGATGGCCATCTGTGGCTATGCATGTAAGCTTTCATTTGCTCCTCTCTCTCTCTCTCTCTCTCTCTCTCTCTCTCTCTCTCTCGGCATTTTCTAATTATTTTACGTGCTTCATGTAAGCTTTTGGAACCATCTTCTAATTAATTATTGTGCCTATGCAAGCTCTCAGAACCGTTTCGTTCCTTTCCAAGCGATGCTTTCCTTAAGCGCGTGTTAGTCTTAGAGATAAACCTCTATTCTAATTTGTAATTTCCATAGTCCATCTTTTTGTACTACTCACTAAGTCACTGTCTCAATCTAGCCACCAACCGATATCAATTAATGCATTTATATGCTTAATGATACATCAGCTCTGTCTTTGTTTGAATTTTTACTCTGTTATTTAGTGACTGATTATATTAATTTCATACACTTCGAGGGACCCAACATCAATGATATAATGAAAGATGCATAATAAGCATGAATATTCATCAATAACCATCATCACTGAAATCCATGCATCATACATGTTCAAACTTCAAATCACCCATACATATCCATACATATACATACATCCACCATGCCCATCTTACCAAGGTCCAATACCACTACAGAAACAACAACAAAGACAAAAAGAGAGAAGCCTACATCAGAAACAGTGCATGCCTTTTAACCATAGCACTAATCCCTGCCATAAAAAAACAAATCCATCTAGAAAAGCCATCTTATTATGCAAGCTGTCCCACACTCTTTCTCCTTTGTATGATTAAAGAAGAAAAGTTGAGCTAGACTTGTTGACAAAGCTTGTTCTAGTGGAGCTTGTTGGCAACATTGCACTGCTTTCTGATCTCACCCTGTGTTCCGGTAAGAGGGTTGTTCTCAGAGAGAATGGTGAAGGCTCTTGAAAACTCCTTAAAGAAGTAGCCTTGGTTCTTGGCCATTTTCTTGACATAGGGCTTTGTCCTCTTGTCTGTGGCTAGTTGGTGATCCACCATCATCAAGCCCTTGTTGTCCAATATGTTCCTGTAGTAGTTGTTGTCAAATATCATGGGGGTACCACGGTCATTTCTCACATATTGGACCGCTTTGGGGTCAGGAATTGCGTCAGGGCACTTCTTGAGCATGTGTGGGACATGGTCAGGGTTGAGAGCTGGATCAACTTCCGGGTACAAACGGTGCACCAGCTTCACACAGTGTGTTCTACCAACACTGTGAGATCCTGTACAATTAAAATGACCAGAATCAGTGAAATGTAAAACGCATATGCTAATGTGTAAAGAAAAATGTATCATACAGTACTTTCTGTCTAATCACTTTTTGACCTTTAGATCTTGGCGAGTTTACTTTTTTAGCGTGAGCCTGTTAAATGTGATTGTACTTGTACCTAAGACAAACTCATGGATGATGATGATAGGGAATATAGATAAGCATACCTAGCAGGGCAACCACACCAGGAGTGTCAATGCCAATGTCAGCAAACTTTTCAAGGACAGTAGACATGCTCTCATTATGGTCAGGAAGGTATTGCTCAAGGATCTCTGCTCTGCTCCTTCTACCATCTCTTCTTCCAGTTTTAAGAGGGATGTATGGGCCTCCTAGCTGGGATGAGCAGAGAGTAAGTTCAAAATGGGTTAGACAATACTTCAAAAAACTAGAGTTCCAAGCAAATTAGACCAAGAATATACCAACTTCAGATCTGTGTTTAAAAGAACAGAATATGAACCAAATTAATTGGATAAAGAAAAAGTCTAACAAAAGAAAGATCAAGGGAAGTACAGAAGCAACTCCTTCTCTAGCAGACAACACAAGAATATCTGAGCAGGAAACCACTCCAGGGCACTCCCTCTCCACTGCTTCTTTAATTTCTTCAATGTACCTGAAGTTTCTCATGCCAAAGCTCCTGTCCATCTCCTTCTCGGACAAGGACCTCCTTGTTGAGTCTAGCAGCAGTGAGGCATCACATGACTGTCAAGTGTCAACCCACACCCAAAAAATGTTAATAAGTTAATCACCATAAGGTCTTTTGACAGAAATTTGATAATTGGCTTATATATATACCTGAACAGCACAGTCATGGAAGATGTTTCTGAGCCAAGAGAATGCAGTGTTCTTGTGGCGCTTGTAGAGCAGCTTGACTTGCGCTCTGATGAGGTCTTCAGCCTGAGGACATGAGTCCTTGTAGAAGTCCATAACAAGACCTGGGTCCTTCACATTTTCATCAGCAAAACAAGGCCTGAGGAGCACTGCTGAGAAAGATAGCAAAGCAAAGAAGAAGAGTGCTCTGGAACCCATCTTGCTTTAGAGTGTTGGAGTAGTCTTGGCTTAGCTACTTCTTAAATAGAGCAGAGATGGATAAATATGTATTAAAATAGGAGACACTTGTAGCAATTCTGGGGTCTATGATTCTGATGCCTTTTTGACCTTTTTCAGCCTAGTAATCACTGCAGCATTCACTGCTGAAACAGACTCAAACTTTATTACTTCATTAACCTCATTTTCACATGTTGTGCTGAAAGTTACCAACACTTATTAGCAGAAAATGCTGAAAGAATGCAGTTACAATTCATTGAACGTTTTTGGTGCTGCTATGGCCTACAGACTAGAGTGTAAAAAATTTTGAGTCAGCACCACTGCAACTTGATCTAAACCTCATCTTCAAGTGAAAATTACCTTCATGACCAAAAAAAAAAAAAGAAAGTGAAAATTACCTTAAATGGCATTCTGCTGCGACAAGAATTTGGTGACTTGTATATATCATGTTGCATAATTAGTAAATATCTAATTTCTTGGTTCATTCCAATTCTGGGTATACCCCACCAAGTTCATAATTGAACCTCAATTTGAGAATGTAACCTCTACTTTGACATATATATTCTTGATATCTGGTGCTCTTGAATTGAAATTCAAAATGATGGCCTCAACATGTTACAATTACAAAATGTTGAAAAGACCCAAATAAGAAGAGCAAAAAAAAAGATGCAAGGGTGTAGAAGACAAAATATAATGCAGATACAGCGATGGACATGAAGTGCATGTAGATGGATTACCTAATGCGAGGGTGACACACCAAGTATTGGAGGCAGTCCATATGTCAACAAAAACTGGTTTTACTTATTCTGTTCTTCTATTTTTTCATGTTCATCTGAATGTATGTATACCTTCAAGGTAAAAGTTATAGGTATGTAATTTAACTTACTATTAACCTTTTAACTGTAAAGTAATTTGTGTAGTTGGATAGATAAGCTGAGAATCAGATCAAATACAAAGCAAATTCTTAATATCACCACAAAATTATTTTAACATGTCACCTAAATGACCCCTCATTTGCTGCGTTAGCACAATAAGACTCAATTTATTTATTTATTTATTAATATGCATTTTAATGCAACTTAAACAATATAAATAGCCCTGTTATTGAAGCCCAATGTAAAGTGGAAATGAAATCATCACACAAACTATGATAATGCTCTCTCAAAAAAAAATTATAGTGCAGGCCCATAAAAAGAAAGAAAAGAAAAGAAAAAGGAACTAGAATTGCCTTAAAAAAAGAAAAGCATGCCCAAATCAAATTCTTCATTGCAAAATTAATAAAGTTTACCATTTTTGGGTTCAAATGATTTGAGATTAAAGAATGATAATGTTATAGTAAGTTGGTAACTAGTGAGCAACTTGGAAGGAAACCCACTTTTGACTTGCACAAGAAAGTTGACCTCCATTTTCACCACAATACCTTATGTTATTCTTAAACATTAATTAGGAACCAACTAGCTTGTGGTTTAAGATAAAAAAAACAAAATTTGTAAACTAGTAGAATTTCTTTTTACAATATTGGAGAAGTTTCAAGTCCGAATTTTCTTTTTACAATACCTTTTTTTAATATTTTATATCTACAAAAAAAAAAATTGAGAGAATATATACAGAAGTTTATAAAAAATAC
>QANT01003038.1:0-11021 GCA_003254885.1 Purshia tridentata
TACCTACTATGGAGGACATGTATGTATGATTTTTAGAATTCATTCTTTCAAACAAGTCCTTGTACAATTTATAAATTACTCTAATGGCTGCTGATGCATGCTAACAAAAATATATGCCAAACATACAGGATATAAAACTTACTCTCCACAGGTTCGGTAGCAACATAATTTTCTCCAATGGGCTAAGAGACCCTTACAGCACTGGCGGGTAAGCCTGTGAAAATGGTTGTTGTTGTTGTAAAACATATATTAATCTTTAATTGACCAAGTCCATTTTTAACTCTGATCACAGGGTGTTGGACAACATATCAGACAGTGTGGTTGCCGTTTATACAAAGAATGGTACTTTCCAAGTTCACTATTTTCATAAGATCGAAGGATTAAAACCCACAAAAACAAANAAAAAAAAAAAAAAAAGAGGAATCATATATCCAAGGTTATATAGGACATAAAAACTCAATGAAGTCCTTAAAAAGGCAAATTACTAGCTAGCTCTAGAGAGAAATCCCACAATGAAAATGTGAGCGTCTGGCTAGTGGCTTATAAGGGTTTGGCTACTTTTTCCGTTGCCAATTGGTTTTGGGATGAATGTCTGGTATCAAAGCAGATCATCCACGTAATGTGGGCAAACGGCCACACGTGCTTTCATGTCACCCAATATAAATTGTCGACATGTTAGGCTTAAAATGACGTCACACGTGCAGGAGAATATTGAGAGAAATCTCATATTAAAAATGTGAGGGCCTAGTTAGTAGCTTATAAAGGTTTGGAATACTACGTCCATTGCCAGTTGAGTTTTGAGATGAATGCCTAGAAAGTCATACCTCCTTCCACAATATAAATTAATCATCTCAATCATATGATCAAGATGCATATGTGAGGAATTAACGTGAAGAGGACATGCAAACAACTAGCTCAAGATTGGGAGAGTTCTTCTACCTTCTGCTTAAAAATTATTTCACTAATAGAGGCAAAACCAAAAAATATAGACATTTATATATTTACAACAAAAATTAAAATTTATTTTGCAGGGTCTCATTGCTTGGATATACTTCGTGCAAATAACTCTACCGATCCAGAATGGTTGGTGGAGCAGCGAAAGATTGAAGTGAAGATCATCAAAAGATGGATGGCCAACTATTATGCCGACCTGCTTCAAGCATTCAGATAATTAGTAAACACCACTTCAACTATAATATAAGGCCATGGAAGAAATTGATTAATTGGTCAAATCTCAGCTACAAATAAGCTCCTATATGGAAGTTTAAGATTCTTTGCCAAAGAGAAGGGTGCATGAGACAAATATTAGTACCTACCAACCAGGGATTACTTACTTGCATGCATTTTTTTAAAGTCCTTAATAGTCACCACCTGTTATATTATTATTATTATTATTATTTTAATTAGGATGTAACCTTATTCCTTAGAGTTTCAAGAGGACAAAAACTAGAGGGATAATTATGTGTTATATTATATACAGCCTCAAACTTTGTCTCAAGTATCAATGCCTTGAATTTAGAGTTGGTGTTTACATTTGGGCTGGTTTGGAAGAATTCCCAGAACACATAAGACCTTGAAATGAGGCCTCAAAATTAATGAAACCTCATAAGGCCTTGAAAAGGAATAAATACTTTGAAGAACTCTGGGCTAGAGGGATCCCTCCTCCCCTCTCTTTACTTTTCTATCTTCCGCTCTCTCTTTTATGAAATTTTTTTTCATGTGATTATAACATCATATTTCATTGTGACCAAACCCTAACATTAAAAGTACCTTTAAAGTTTGCATGTGATCATCTGGTCAAATTATATTCTTAGGAAGGTTCAATCTTATTATAGGTCGAAACATATCATAAAAATGGTTGCCAAATGGTCTTTACCGAAGAAAGTAATATGGTTTACTTTCTTACAAAATAACTATAAAAATGAGCTTTTTTGCACCCCATATGCCCACAAAAAATAAGTGTAAATAAAAGAATATCAATTGCATAGTTGATATGATCTAATCAAAGAAAGTATATTTGTATAGGTCTCTTCTATTGTGAGATTCCTCATTTAAGAGTAAATAAGGGATCTCTTGTGGAATCCACTCTACGTTATATTTTGATTGGATCGAAACATTCTATATTTTAGGTCTCCAAAGATCATTATTGTAAAAAATTAACTAAATTAGAAACTATTTATGTACCTATTTGATTAAATAATTATTATTTTAAATATACATTGGAAATATTTTATTCGTCTATTTGTTTGATCAATGTTAAATTAATAATTTTCGATTTGTCTAAATTTTTCGCAAGAATTATATTTGAATAGAGACCTCAAGAATAAACGGTTCAAATATTTAAAATACTATATGGATTAGGCCCCATGATGCACCCCTTTACTAAAATTATTTGAGGATCCTTTTGAAAGGGGCCTATATATATAGAGAGAGAAAGAGTCATTCAATTGAGGTATACCTCATCTTAAACATAATGATGTGTGGCTTGTGGGACCTACCCCGTGTTGTATTTTGATGATCGAAATTGTTTATTTTCTAAATTTTTAATGCTTACAAAATTACTATATTTATCTATTTATTCAATCAAAATTACGGCTTAATGGTTTCTAATTACCTAATTTTTTGTAAAGATGATATTTATATAGAAACTTAGAAATTAGGAAGGTTTGATTATCAAATTATAATGTAGAGTGGTCCCNTTGTAAGGATGATATTTATATAGAAACTTAGAAATTAGGAAGTTTGATTATCAAATTATAATGTAGAGTGGTCCCACGAATCATGTCTCATGATATTTAAAATGAAGTATACCTCAACGGAGGGGTCTCATATATACCATGGAATTTCCTAAACTTAAATATACCCAGTGAAATAGACTTAGAAATTTATATCCTAAAAATACCATTTTTACTGAAAATGCAATAAAAATTACATTCATCATTAGGAAAAACTTAATAATGACATGTTTCTAATGAAAGTTCACTAAAAACCATCCAAATTAGAGGACAACCACTTTAGGATTTAGGGCTTGTTTGGCTGTGTTTTTAGAATTGTTAAAAGTGCTTTCAGATTAGTAAAAACTTTTTTGGTATCGTTTGACGGAAATATATATAAATGTTTTTAGATTATAAAAGCGTTTTTAAGAGGTTTTTTTGAAAAGTACCTAACATGTGCTTTCATCAAGAAGCACTTCAAGTGTATTTGTATAGATTACTTAAAATTTTTATAAAAATTTGTATGTATTTCTTTGTAAAATCGCTTATAGCAAAAACACTACTAAATAAAAATACTTCTAAGAAACAGTGCCAAACAAACCCTCACATTGTTACATTATAATAGTGTGCAAGTGTATTTTATATGTACTAATTAAATTTATGGTGACTTTTATTATCTCAATAAGTATTTCTTAAATAATATACGAGTGTCTCATTGAAATGACAAACACGACCAGCTTTGACCCATTGCCATCTTTAAAAGTTGTTTTTTTTTAATGTTTTTATAGAAGAAATGGTTTATATAACTCAATTAACAAATATATAATTCATTTGGTATCCCGGATGTCATGCCAAAATCACAAAAAGAAAAAGCAGGGGAGGGGCAGACCTGTGCGATACACAAGGGTCAGCGCTCCTACCCTTGTAAACTTCAGCTGAAAGAAGGAGAGTTGAGGAGAGAGGAAAGCTTTTTTTTTTTTTTTTTTTGGCAGCTAGGGTTTTCTCTGCACCCATCTCTAAAAGTTTATGTCATTAAACAGCCTATATAAGTTTTAGACAATATTAGACAAACACTCACAAATTAGAAAGGATTTGCGTGGGCGAACACATCCAACAAAATTTAGGGTGCTTTAACTAGAAGCCTAAATGAGAAAGAAAGATAAGTCATAGTCCACCTGACCCAAAAGTTGCAACTCTCCCAAATTAGGTTTTTACTTAAGTTTTAATTTGGCTGGATTTTAACTTAAAAATCTTTGAAAAATTAGACTTTAGAGTAATTTATTAATTTCAAAAGAATATTACAAACGAGTGTTTGAAACTCTCCCAAACCCAAATCCCAAATATACCTAAAGCAAACTCACAAAATAGTAACGCACAAACAAAGAAAGACAAACTCCAATTCTTCTTGCTCACAGTATGTTAAGTCTCCCTTTCTGTAAAGATAACAAGTGACCAATTCCAATAAGGAAACCTTAATTTGAAGGAATAGAACAATCCTAGACCTAAATAGAAATTCTATGGGCGCTGTTAATGCTTTCTCAACTTAAGCCACTTCCCAACAGCCTCCACTACAGGACTTTCTTTGCAGCTATATTACCTTAGGTAACCTGATCTGATCACCCCTAAGTTACATCAACCAATTTTTATAATATGGTTCATAAGTGAACTATGAATTCACTTTTCATCATTTTCCATACAATTTTTAACTTTTCTATTTTTTTATTAAGTTGTTAAAAGAGTATGCCAGCCAAAAAAACAAATTTCCACAATCTCTTCTATTCTTTTAGATCTTACTATAAATATGGCTGTGCTTAGTACCACCACCACATTTAAAAACACACAACTTGAACCCTTCAAAGATTTTCAGCTACAAAACCTTGCCATGAACCCACTTACATTTTCTCTACAATGCCTTGTACTTGTTTCTCTTTTTGTGATCACAACCTCTGTTTCTGCTACACCTCTAAACAAAATTCCAAGGCTGAGTCCAACTGGAGGAACATTTGTACATGAAAATTATGTACATAACCATCCCCAAGCTTTGTCTGCATTGGATCCAGTAATAGACAATGAAACATGTTATTACACCCAAACACTTGACCATTTCAACTTTAGGCCTGAGAGCTTCACTACCTTTCAACAAAGATGTTTGACCAACTCCAAGCATTGGGGGTGGCTCCAATATTAGTGCACCAATTTTTGCTTACTTTGGCGCAGAAGATTCATTGGATAATGAACTACTATCAATAGATTTCTCAGTGAAAATGCAGCTCAATTTCAAGCTCTCCAGATTTATATCGAGGTATGTATATGAAAGAACTTTAACATTGTCATACTTGATGAGGCTTTGTTAATTAGAAGATAGTTTGAGATGTTACATTATTAAACTGTAAATCTGAATACATGTTTAATTTTCTCATTAGCACCGGTACTATGGTAAATCGATCCCATTTGGTTCAAAGGAAGAAGCATTAAAAAATGCAAGCAATCTTGGGTACTTCAACTCGGCTCAAGCTATAGCAGATTATGCAGAGATCATCATACATGTAAAGAAGAAACTACACGCTGAGCATTCTACAGTCATTGTTATTGGAGGATCATATGGTGGAAGTGAGTGACTGTCTACGCATGCAGAACTTTCTTCACAACTTTTACATTAATTAAGTAAAATTACATGTAACTTTTTGTCCATGTTTTTACATTTTTTCTTTGATTAGTACTTTTCTATGATTGATATATGCAGTGCTTGCTTCATGGTTTCGGTTACAATACCCCCATGTTGCTCTTGGAGCCCTTGCCTCATCAGCTCCCATTCTCTACTTCGATAACATTGTTGCACCAGAAAATGGATAGTATTCCATTGTTACCAAGGATTTTCGAGTAATACATATCTTTTTCTTAGTTTTTTCTTTTTTTACATAAGTATAATTCAATCTTAGTTATGATTAATAAGAATGCATTTGTAGGAAGCTAGTGAGACTTGCTATCAAACCATAAAGAAGTCATGGTCTGAGATTGATAAAATTGCTTCTGGGCATAATGGTCTCTCAATTCTTAGCCAGAAATTCCATATTTGGAGGTGCAGACAGATAGGTAGCCTTGCCATTTTCATGTTCAGATTTCTTTAATTACATAATCAATAAGAGTTGATTCTGATGATTAATTCTGTCACTACTCCTTTGTTTTCTTGTAATTTATTTTCATGAATTGGGATGTTTACACTATACATAATCAATAAGAGTTAATTCTGATGATTAATTCTGTCACTACTCCTTTGTTTTCTTCTAATTTATTTTCATGAATTGGGATGTTTACACTATAACAATTGTCATCACTCTTTTGTTTTTCTTGTATTTAATTGGACCCTTGAGCAAGTCATCTGAGCTGAAGGGCTACTTGAAATCATTATATGCTGTGGCTGCTCAATAAAATAGTCCACCAAGATATCCAGTGACTATGGTCTGTGGTGGCATTGATGGTGCTTCCTCTGGAAATGATACTCTTAGAAAAATATTTGTAGGTGTTGTTGCATATACAGGAAACACTTCATGCTATGTCAATCAACTCACAAATGAATCTGAATCGTTTGTGGAGTGGGATTGGCAGGTACGTAATTATATCCAATTTATTTTTCATGTTGTATTTTCCGTATTTGTTAGTTTGGTATATATATTGTTGGTCTAATTAATAGTTTAAGTTTTTAGAATCTAGTAATTTATTGTGTAACAAAATAGCAGAGCTCTAGATCGATTGACATATCTAATGATTGTCTAACAATACCCACCAAATCAACATATACATAACTCATATATATGGATTCAATTGGTGTGTGTATGTAGACATGTAGTGACCTGGTGATACCCATAGAAATAACTAACGACACAATGTTTCCACCTTCCACCTTCGATCCAAAAGAATATACCAATGACTGCAAGCGATTGTATGGTGTCCCTCCTCGGCTAGCTTCACTGGGTCACTACCTACGTTGGAGGACATGTATGTATGATTTTCAGAAATGAATATTTTCAAACAAGTCCTTGGACAATTCATAAATTACACTTTAATGGCTGCTGATCGATGCTAACAAAAATACAGGACTTAAAACTTACTCTACGCAGGTTCGGTAGCAACATCATTTTCTCCAATGGGCTAAGAGACCCTTACAGCAGTGGCGGGTAATTAAGCCTGTGAAAATTACTATAAAAATACAATATAAAAATACACAAAAATCCTTTATAAATGGTCTAATCATAATTTTTATTTTATTTTTACGAACTATCATCACAGGGTATTGGACAATATATCAGACACTATTGTTGCGGTCACTACAAAGAATGGTATTTGCCAAATTCATTATTTTCACAATTAAGAAGGATTTAATCCAATAACGAAGAACGAAAACTAAGGCTATTTCAGGAAAGACCTTAATTAAAACACATTTACCTTAATTATTTATATTAATTAATTAAAATGGATTTTGCAGGATCTCATTGCTTGGATATACGTGGCGCAGACCATACCGATCCAGAGTGGTTGATTAAGCAGTGCAAAATTGAGGTTAAAATCATCAAAAGCTGGTTAGCCAAGTACTGTGCTGACCTTCAGGATAAGGGGTGTTTAAGTAATAAATAGTACCACTTCCAACAATAATAAGGCCTTTGGAAGAAATCGAATTGGGTATACCCCAACTATATGTGTGGCATATGGAGATCCTTTGCCAAACCGATCCCCATTAATTAGTTTTTTGTACATATTGTCCACAATATATTATGTTGACTATTGTGTGTGACCTTAATATCACTTTAACATTACGTGACATGCTAATTGATACTACTAATTCACTTAAGTTACGAGTTATTAATATCTAAAACCCTAAATTCTAAATATTCTAAAAATTTATACACGTGTTGTATTTTGAGTAAATTAGTAATACTTCGTTAACATCTCCATATAGTCTTATGATTATATACAATAATCACCAAAAATATTGAGGCTAATACGTGTGTGAGACTCGGATCAAGTAGTGCTTATTTCCATATGAATCATATTATGCAATATTGTGAAGACTATTAGACTATATATAGAGAGCTAATAATAGTCTTCAGATGGCATAAAACCTGTTGGTCTTCACAATATTGCATAAACATATTGAAAGCAAAGCCCATATAGCTACATGTCAATCAATACAACCTGTTAGTCTTCACATAGCATAAAACCTCACCACCTCACCCCCTAAGTTACATCGACCAATTTATATATAATATGGTCACATATATATGAACGGTGCCTTAACTTTTCCTCATTTTCCATCCTTTTTTGTTTTTAATAATTTGTGAAAAAATATTACTGATTTCTGGTTTTTGCCAATGCGCCGGCCACTTCAAGTCAATACATGCCACAATCTCTTCTATTCATTGAGACCTTTTAGGGTATATATATGGATGTGCTAATTAATTAGCACAAGATCATTTGAAAACACACGACTGATCAAACCCTCCAAGCATTTTACTACAAAACCTTGCCATGAACCCACCTATTATATTTTCACTTCAACGCCTTGTACTAATTTCTCTGTTTGTCACAACCTCTGTTTCTGCTACACCTCTAAACAACATTCCAAGGCTGAGTCTAACTGGAGGAAAATTTGTACATGGCCAACCCAAGGCTTTGTCCGCATTTGATTCAAATGATTCTCAAACATTTTATTACAACCAAACACTTGACCATTTCAACTTTAGGCCTGATAGCTATGCTACTTTTCAACAAAGATATGTGATCAATTCCAAGTATTGGGGTGGCTCCAATATTAGTGCACCAATTTTTGCTTACTTGGGTGCAGAAATATCATTGGACTTGGGCATCCCAGGTTGTGGCTTTCTCAGTGACAACGCCGTTCAATTTCAAGCTCTCCAGATATATATAGAGGTATATACGAAAAAATTTAACATTGCACGCCATATTCATTTATATAGGGAAATGTTTTGTTAACACACTTTAGCATATTATATTATGTTGTTAGACTGTAAATTTAAACCAGTAATAGAATGGATTCTTAATTTTCTCACCAGCACCGGTACTACGGAAAATCAATCCCATTTGGATCAAGGGAAGAAGCATTGAAAAATGCAAGCACTCTTGGGTACTTCAACTCAGCCCAAGCTCTAGCAGATTATGCAGAGATCCTCATATATATAAAGAAGCAACTAAATGCTGAACATTCTCCGGTCATTGTTATTGGTGGATCATATGGTGGAAGTGAGTGATTAATATATCAACTCTTACATGCAACTGTTACACTGACTAATCAACTTTTTGTTCAAGTGTTTAATTAATTTCTATATTTGATGCAGTGCTGGCTTCATGGTTTCGGCTAAAGTATCCCCATGTGGCTCTTGGAGCTCTGGCTTCATCAGCTCCAATTCTTTACTTTGATGACATTGTTGCACCAGAAAATGGATACTACACCATTGTCACCAACGATTTTCGAGTACTAATATATATTTTTTGGTCTTTAATTTTATATACATTTAGTAAAAAAAACTCTATCAATTATGATTTGTGGGCATGTATGCATGTGTAGGAAGCCAGTGAGACTTGCTACCAAAACATAAAAAACTCATGGTCAGAAATTGATGAAACTGCTTCTGGGCCAGATGGTCTCTCAATTCTTAGCCAGAAGTTCCATACTTGCAGGTTCATACAGATAGTAACTTTTTCATTTTCATGTTGGGAAATACATGGGATCGATATTTCATAATTTTGATGAATATTCCGTCATTACTTTTTGGTTTTCTCGTCATTTTCATGTTGGGATTCACATAATTCTGAAGAATATTCTGTCATTACTCTCTTGTTTTCTCATAATTTTCATGTTGGGATTCACATAATAACAAGAGTTAATTCTTGTCATTACTCGTTTGTTTTCTTGTAAGTTAGTCCCTTGAACGATCCGAATGAGCTGAAGGACTACTTGTATTCAATGTATGCTGTGGCAGCTCAGTACGACTCTCCACCTGGATATCCAGTGACTGCGATCTGTGGTGGCGTTGATGGAGCTTCTTTTGGAAATGACACTCTTAGCAAAATATTTGCAGGTGTTGTTGCATATAAAGGAAATACGTCATGCTATGTTAATCATCAACCCACAAATTTTGAATCTGAAACACTCGAGGGGTGGAGATGGCAGGTACTTATTATATACCATCTAATATATATATTTATCAGAAGAATAACTTCCCTTTATTGAAAACTTTGATATATATTAATTGCCAATATATATGATTTTCGATCATTTTATGAAGATAAATATTGGTCTGTGTAATTGATTAGATATGTAGTGAGATGGTGATGCCCATAGGCATAGGCAACAACACTATGTTTCCACCTTCACCTTTCGATCTAGAAAGCTTCATTAACAGCTGCAAGGGATTGTATGGTGTTCCTCCTCGGCCTCATTGGGTTACTACTAACTATGGAGGCCATGTATGTATCATATGTATATATTATATCATGTATTTCAATTACTGATCCTTTAATTTGCCTCATAAATAGTTTTATATATGCACAATATGGTTGCTAATTAACTAAAATTATGCCAAACAGGATATAAAAAAAACTCTCTACAGGTTCGCTAGCAACATCATTTTCTCCAATGGGCTACGAGACCCTTACAGTAGCGGCGGGTAAGCCTATAAAAATTACTAATAGAAGCAAAAAGAAAAGGCAACAAGAAAAAAGAGCCTTAATACATATATTATTCTGACAAAATGAAAGTTACATTTTTCTTTCTATATTTTCCCTTTACGTACCTATTTTTCATAATAAGTTTTATTATGCAGTATAGTCTTATGATCGGAACCTTTCATTTTTAAGATCACTTACTAAAGATTATCTTTACAAAAAAATTAATCAAATCATGAATTATTGAAACATGTAATTGTGATCAAATAAATATATATGAATATAATTGTTACAAAAATACTATATTTATTTTATAACAGTTACATGACTAAATAATTTCAGATTTGGTCAATTTTTTTCAAAAATAATTTTTTAAAGAGTGATCTAGAGAATAACACAGTCCGATTTCACTGTCTAATTCTCATTCTACAAGAGAAAATAGAAAGGAAAAAGTAGCTAACATTCCTCTCATTATTATAAAGATGTATTAAAATAGTGTTTTACAATATATCAGACAAGTCTTAACATTTTTTTTGTTCATGAACTATCATCACAGGGTGTTGTACAATATCTCAGACAGTGTAGTTGCCGTCAATACAAAGAATGGTACTTACCGCTTGCCAGATT
>QANT01003042.1:0-18227 GCA_003254885.1 Purshia tridentata
ATATAGTTACAAGCATTTTTCTTTTTTATTAAATGGAAGGAGAATAGTTCGAACTCAAATGTGTAGGAGAAATTTTTATTTTCAACCAACTAAACAAACTTCAATTCACACATATAGTTACAAACATTCACTTTCTACAATTGTGGTTAATAGATAGTATAGAGATGCTTCAAGAATGGCATTTTCGTAATCAAAATTTTTTGTTATTAGTTCTTTTTTATAAGAAAATAGTTTATATAACAAAGTTTTTGTCATAAAAAAAAAAATTGAATATCTAATGTGGGTTAATTACAAATAAGTGAATAGATCTTTTGATAGTTACATTTTAATCAATGTACTTTTTTAATAAATTTATTTTAGTCATTATAAACCAAAAATGGATTGAAGTTAATAGCTAAAGTGTGATATAATTTTTAAATTCATAATCTTTATGAAAAAATAAAAACTATACATTAACTAATATGTAATATTAAAATATTTTATAAATTTTCATATATTAGAATTTTGGGAGTAGCAATTTTGGTAAGTGGCAGCTTGAAACCTTCAATCAACCGTCTACTTTAGGACTCTTAGACTAAGCCAAAGAACCAAACAGACCCCAATTTGTGATTGGACCGCACCACAATAGTCCCCTTTCGGATTTTCCCGGGATAATTAACAGCATTTTACCTAGTTTTCCCGGGAAAAATCAACAGTGAAAACTCCCAGTTACCCACCACCATCTAAAGCATCGACCCCTCTCTCCTCTCTCTCTCTCTCTCTCTCCATCACCATCTCGACCCTTCTCTCTCTCTCGCTCTCTCTCTCTTAGACGCAGAGACAGAGAGACACGCACACACACTGATCCTCTATGGACGATCCAACGGTACCCCCATTAAACACCCAACCAGCTCTCAGCAGAACAACCCCATCTTCATCTTCTTCGCAGCTAAATCCGCCTCCTCCGACGGTGCCGCGGACTCCACTAACCCTGACCCCATCTCGCCACATCGACCGGATGATCAACTCCAACCACCACCAATCGCCGTCCCGAACCATCTACTCCGACCGGTTCATCCCCAGCCGATCCGGCTCCAACTTCGCCCTCTTCGACATCTCCACCCCGCCGCCGTCGAATTCCCCTGGCGGCGGCGGCGGGGAGGGGCGCGGCGACGACTCGTCCAGCACCTACGCCACGCTCCTCCGCGCCGCGCTCTTCGGCCCCGACAGCACTGGAGTGGTCCCCCCCGCCACGCCCGAGAAGCGGAGCCTCATGATGCAGATAAACCCGCCAAGCCAGAACATTTTCCGGTACAAGACCGAGACGAGGCGGTCCATGCACTCGCTCTCGCCGTTCGGGTTCGATGACGTGGTCACCGGGGTTCATCACAGCCCTGTCAAGGCTCCCAGGAAGGTTCCCAGGTCGCCCTATAAGGTAAATTTCATCACTTTCTGGTCTTTTTGGTGATTTGGGTTTGGTTTGTTTTTGAATTTTGTGATTGGTTATTCGGGTTTATGTAATTTTGTGGTGTTTTTGTTCAGGTTTTGGATGCACCTGCTTTGCAAGACGATTTCTATCTGAATCTTGTGGATTGGTCTTCGCATAATGTGCTAGCTGTTGGGTTGGGCAATTGTGTTTATTTGTGGAATGCTTGTAGTAGTAAGGTGAGCTCTAGCTTTACTGACTTTGCTTCTGTTTCTAAGTTTTACATTATTGTTCTAATTTTCTAGTGCTTGAGTATGATTTGAGGCAAAAATTTATGTATGCCACAAGTCACAACCTTGAAATTTTCATATGATTGTTTTGATCATGTGATGTGTGCTTTTCTTGGTGTATGTATGAAATTTTGATAATATTAGTCATTGCTCGTGTGAACTGTTCTTACCACCATTGCCTGTTAATTGCAGGTAACTAAGTTATGCGACTTGGGGATTGATGATAGTGTATGTTCTGTTGGTTGGGCTCAGCGTGGAACTCATCTTGCTGTTGGAACTAGCAATGGGAAAGTCCAAGTAAGAGATGCTTGTACTTAATCATACCTAGTATACATGTTGCATTCTTATAGGATTAAATTATGTGATTTTTCTATTTTTGATATTGCAAAGTGGAATTACAGGTGGAGTTGCAACAACACCCACACTGTATGTGGTATAAGCAACAAGTTTGTGACTTTAATATGTGAAATATGATCATCAAACAACATAATGCTTGAAAATGCTTATATGAACCAAAAAAAATGTGGAAGGGTTTAGTTGTTAGAATATAGACTAATACAAATAATAATGTCATGTCTAGCTGCATATACCAAAACAAAACCCCTGTCCGGACTCTGTCCTCTGCGTAGCACAGCCACTCACAGCAATGCATCATATCAAATATGGATGGTACATCATTAGACATTATCGATTAGTATTTACTCATTTGAGAATCTCCAAGTATTGTTTTAATCTCCAGATTCCTTACATGACACTGAGGGTTCAGAGTAGTCAATGATCTATGTTACCGGTCTTTAGATCTGACTATGAATAGATTAACTGGGAGCCTGCATGCCCTGCTCAGGACATTGAGACAGGTCTGGAACTGAGTCCACACACAAGTGGATTATGATTTTTGTGACTTTCCTTAGTTTGATCTTCTTGTACTTGATCTTTTGTATGCATACTCACACATTAATTAAAAAAGAAAATGACTTATGGTCGGGTTATCTGTAACCTGCTTCCTTTCTGTCCTGCATTCCTACCTTTGTTGGAACCAGTGCATACAATAATCAGGTTATATTGTAAATTTATGTGACAATTGATATTCAAGACAGTTGTAGGTGAGCATTTTGTGGGTTGATTTTTGTTCTGCATTATGACATGAATTCAAATCTACCACTAATTTTTTATAACTTCTTGGCATTTGTATATGTGCTGCTGAATAATTGGCTGATGCACTAATTACCTTCTGTGTAGATATGGGATGCATCTCGCTGTAGGAGGGTAAGAACTATGGAGGGCCATCGGCTACGTATCGGGGCCTTGGCTTGGAGTTCGTCTATCTTGTCTTCCGGTAGCCGGGACAAGAGTATTCTTCAACGCGATATTCGTGCTCAGGAAGATTTTGTTAGCAAACTTTCTGGACACAAGTCAGAGGTCAGAATCCTTTTGATCATGTTCAGTTTGATTGAACTTCTGAGTCAATAAAAAATTTGTTCAACTTTTTTTTTTTTCCAATTGTACTGTCAGATGCAATACGTCATGAATGTTACTCATTCTAATTTGTATTTTGTGTAACATTCCAGATGTATTTTTGTATCCGTGCATGCTGCATACCAGTTCTCTTTAATTTGTATGTTTCTCATCCTGAAGATCATTGATTGTCTTTTAGGTTTGTGGACTGAAGTGGTCTTACGATAACCGTGAGTTAGCATCGGGTGGGAATGATAATAGGGTATGTGATTGCAATTTTTCTTTTGCCTTACTTATGTTTTGTGCATCATAATTTGTTCATGCTTTCTCTTCATGACTGATAATTTCTCCCGTCTACATACAGCTTTTTGTCTGGAATCAACATTCAACTCAGCCTGTGCTGAAATACTGTGAGCATACTGCAGCAGTGAAAGCTATTGCATGGTCTCCCCATCTTCATGGACTTCTTGCATCAGGGGGAGGAACTGCTGATCGATGTATTCGTTTCTGGAATACAACCACTAACTCACACTTGAGCTGCATGGACACTGGAAGTCAGGTGAACAATTTGTTGCTTATTTGTTATTATCATGTTTACTTTCCTCATGATTTGGTTTTAAGATGCATTCAATACGAAAGCTTTTCCTTGTGAGGAACATTGAGAGAACCTGAACTGAATGTTATTATTATTTCAATGATTCCCAACTGGAAGTTGTTTTTAAAATTTATGAGTATATCTTCTTCCACCAAATATAGAAGTAAAATGCTAATTTATTTCAATTTTCAAATCTGAACTTTTCCATGTAATTATAAAGGGAGGAAATGGGGGCTCACCATTCACTACTTGAATCTGATTACATTGGTTCTGTTTTGCATCTAGATGGTAAATGAAAGGAAGCAATAATTTACTCTGCAAAATATGGATTTAGCTCTTTCTAGATGCTAAATGTTGATATGTTTTGTTCATATGCATGAATTTATTTTGAAACTGAAATCCCTCCCTCCCACTTTCTATATGAACGCTAAGCTCTGCTTGTATCCTTTGTATATGCAGGTATGCAATCTTGTGTGGTCTAAAAATGTCAACGAACTTGTCAGCACCCATGGGTACTCCCAAAATCAGATAATAGTCTGGAGATATCCTACCATGTCCAAGGTACAAAAATCTTGTCAATTTCTGTAACCAAGAAATTTCTTTACTATCAATTTTAATTTTCAATTTTCTTTTGCTGATGCAGCTGGCAACTCTTACGGGCCATACATATAGAGTTCTTTATCTTGCCATCTCACCTGACGGACAGGTTCTGGACCCCAAATTCTTTATAATTGTCCCCCTTTTTACATGGTTATGCAAATAATTTTTCATTTATTTATGCACATTCTCATCTATTGTTTTGATTATTGTTTCAGACAATTGTCACGGGAGCAGGAGATGAAACACTTAGATTTTGGAATGTGTTTCCTTCCCCTAAATCTCAGGTAAAAGATTCAATCGCTGATGACAACATTTAATGCAAATTACATGCCATCAATTGGTTCATAGCTATTCCATGCTTTGTTAAGTTATTTGACTAGGTTATAATAGATAAATAATCCTTGGGAACTCATTTTCTGTTATGCTTGATGTTCTCTCCTGTATGCAAAGTCCACAGACTCTACATTTTATTCAAGTTCATAGGTGCTGCACACCATTAAGATCATTAGAGAAAACAAGGGTATTTGAGTCATAGGGACTGTTCTGCTTTTGCAGTGACGGAACAATTGTGTCCTATATCCTTAATCACACTATCTGACATTCTACTAATATCGTAAATTAAAACTGGCTTGTACAAAAGAATATGTATTGCATCTTGTTGGTCCCTCTTTTTTTTTTTTTTTTTGGCCCTTTCGTATCTCCCTTCCTTTGACTCTATCTAGCTGAAGATGAATACAACTCATGTGAATTGATTAAATATGTATTGCATCTTGTTGGTCCCTCTTTTTTTTTTTTTGCCCTTTCGTATCTCCCTTCCTTTGACTCTATTTAGCTGAAGATGAATACAACTCATGTGAATTGATTTCTTATTACAGAACACAGAAAGTGAAATTGGAGCATCATCCCTTGGAAGAACTGTGATCCGGTAACCTACTGCAGGACTTCAATGCTGACTAGGCAACCTTTAAAGTTTCTCATACCAACGGAGGATGGGAACCATACTATGATATGTCATTGGCTCCATGACATTATAAAAGAACTGATCAATTGGTCCGTGTGAATCAACCCATAGATAACCCCATATTTTTCAGGGACCTCACCGGCTATAAGATGAGAGCCAAAAGTGATGATTTTATTTCTCTTTTTCTTCTTTTTCCCACTTTCATAATTTGATCTTTGTATAGCCCAATTGTTTTCACCTTCTCGGTGTTCCCTTGTTTTGTATATTTAAAGAAAAGAGAATACTGGAAGAAAATTTGGTCATTGTGGTGTAGTACATCTTCATATTTTTTGTAAATAAATTATTATTCTTTCACATGTTTGCTCGAAAACTAGGGAGGTTTGTGACGTTGAGGATTGGGGAAGATGGCTAAGCGTGAGTTCGTATTTATCATATATCACGATAATGGTGAACATGGCCTGCATCATATGATCCAAGATGTCCCCACCTGCTTTGTTTGGATTAGCATGTGCAAATTGATGATAGGCGTATCAGCATGCATGTGCAAATTGATGATAGGCATATTAGCATGTATAAATTCTTGAAAGGATGGATTTAGAGAGGTTTTGTCACTTTGTCCTATGATGGAAGGACCAGCATCTATGTTATCATAGTTATGTTGGGTGTAAAAAGCTGATGGATTCATAATACATTTTGGGTGGACAAAATTATAGATATTTTGATCTCTTATTTATTTTTCTACCATGTTTTAATATTGGCCGTCAAAGAGAGAGTAAAGAGAGAAATAAAAGTAAAAAAGTAGGAGAGAGGATAACTAAGATTAAAGACATGACAGAGAAAAAGGTAGAAAAATGAATAAGAGATCCTGATTCGTATTTTACATCCCCAGTTGGGATGGCATTGTAGAACTTTCTAATGAGAAATGGATTTAAATTTTTAGTATAAATTGTTTAATTAAATTTTAGACCATTGCTTATTTATTTAATAAAATTCATTGGTAGATTTAACTATTTTGAGAAACAACAATGCTACACTTACCATATTTTCATACCATTATTTGGATACTATCTTACATAGTAATTTACATGTCATTTATACATTGGATACTAAAAAAATAAAAATAAAAACCCTAAAATAAGAAAATACTTTGTCAGTACAATAATGACACGTAAAATAGTATAAAAATATGGTATAAAAAGGTAAGAATAATATTATTGTTTGAGAAATGGTAGAATTAAATGGGGAGTGATATTCTTGCATCTTCTTACAGTCTTGCCTGCTGAAGTGATCCGCACAAAAGCGCAAAAGTGCTTTTGTTAGCAGCAGCAAATACTAAAAAAATAGTGTTATTTGAAAGAATTGGAAATCATCTCACAGTTCTCAATCCATGGTAAAAGAATATACTATAACACATTGTCAACCATAGATAAGTCCATACGAGATGAGACGAAAAAAAAAATTTCAAATGAGTGAGAGCTACGCAAAATAATCTAACTTTCCAAATTAGAACAAGTTTCCACCACTTTTAAGTGTTTGTGTAAAATTCGTCAAGCATTGTGATAATGCCTTTGCAAGTGTTTGAATACTCATCACCCAAGTAACTGTTGAATAGACATTCGACAGTATGGTCAAACATTTAATTTCTTTTTAATATGATAATTATCATACAAAATAAAATCGTGTCACATTGAACAACAATTATTTGTACATTTGAACAAACACTCAACTCAAAACTAGATCAGAATCAAATAAATTCAATAATTCTAAAGCCTGCGTAGGAGTTTTTGAGTATTATTTTGGTTTTAATAATTAATGAAAATATAAACAGTGTGTACCAAATACATATCTTACAGTGGAAAAATAAAAAATAAAAAATAAATATGCCTACAGAATAGGCATAACCAAACTTCACTAAAAACCATACAATACTTGGTAGACTTGAACAAATTGACCATAGAGTGCACCATGCATTGCATTGAAAGTAATTGAATGGGATTGGTCCACACCATATGCTAATATGTGCACCACCTTTAATCTCTCAGCTAACCCCCTACAAATTAGGTATGAAAGCCCAAATTGGTTTCTATTTACAGCAACCAATCACAAAAAGAAGAAAAATCAGTTTGTGTCTTGGGGCTGCCCCTGAAAGCTCTGCTGGGCCCCATACCCAGTTTCACTTGCTTGGGGAAACTCTTGGGGCCATGGAATCAAGCTCATTGGTGGGAAGCAACAGATACAGTCTTCTTGGCATGGTTGTGGCAACAAGTCCTCTTTGCTTGAAGAAGTTTCCTGCTTCTTATTTTCCTGGTGGGCCACACCTGACCTACTATTAGGTGCTGCAGCATCCCTAAGTGGGCCCCAGCACTCCACTTTGTTGAATTCTGGAATGTTGGAGTGGAAGTAAACCCAAACCAAAGCCTCCTGCAATTCTGGGTAGTTGCTAAATAGATTCCCATCCCCATGGACAAAGGCCTTCAAAACCTGTTTATTATGTAGGGATGTGACTTTTGAAGTTTTATTTATCCATTAAAAACCATAAAGAAAAAATTAATCACTAATTAAGAGAAATTAATTATCAATTAATGACCAACTTACTACAGGAAGTTCTTTGCAGAAGATGAAGTATCTGAGCCTTGCAAACAAATCTAAAAGGAAATGGCCTCCACTTATGTGACAGTGAACATGGAGAGACATCTTGCCCTTCACTTTCTTCCACTCTGCCACAACTTCATCTCTCTGTAACTTGTTGTACCACCCTTGCAACTGCAAATCAATTCCCAATAAGTACAATAAAATTTGATTTGAAATTTTGAACCTCAAGCAAAACACAGATTACACACACAAAACTAAAGCAACAAAAATAGAAATAAATAACAAAGCCCTATAAAAATATGTTAAAATATGAAGGATTTGGCATGTGGTGGGTTTTGGAGGATGAGGTGTACCTGAGAGTTGTTTATTGTTTGTGAGATGGCTAGAGTGAGTTTTGAGGTTACATCACTGTGAGTAAGTGTGTAAGTCCTTGGAAGCTTCCCTGGGTGCTTCTTTTCATCCACTCCTAAAAACAGAACCTTCAGCTTGGATGCTTCAAATATGGCTGGCCCAAATAACCTTGCAACCTGAGCAATCAAACCCACAAATCTAATCAACCATTAATTTTTGTAAAAAAAAAAAAAAAACCAATTAAAATTGTGGGGAAAAAGGAGATGTACAGGNAATTAAAATTGTGGGGAAAAAGGAGATGTACAGGAACTATGGCTCTGTTTCTTTTCTTGGGTATTTCTCTGTAGTGAAACAGAGAGCTCTGGTGATTAGAGAGAGAGAGCGAAGGCTTAAACTCAGAAGGTAGCAGAGGAGGAGGAGCAGCAGTTAGAGCACCCATCTGAGAGTAGCCAACACAAGACTTTGACACCCCAAATATTGAAAGCTTAAGAATTCAGTGCTCTGAATAAGCTATACATAGAAGGAAATAAAGGAGCAGTGTTGAAACTTGTTTTGGGTGCTTTGCTTCTTTTGCTTTTGCTTTGAGAATAACCTTTGGCTTTGCTTGTGAGCTTGGCGTTTGAAACGCTGAAGATTTTGTATTAGAGACGTGTTGATTTGGCAATTATGGGCTGTGAGGCCGGTTGCTTCAAGTCCTAGTCTTTATTAATGGACTGTTGGCGTTTCGGTTAAGTCTTGGTTTGGCTAGGGTCTTGATTTAAAATCTTTAATTATTGGAAGATGGGACCAGGACACAGTACGTGTCAGCCCACACATTTCCCACGTGCATTCCCAGCCAGCAGTCTGAGTCTCTGACATACCCACCGTGGCTAATTAAGCTGCCGGCCTCGTTTGATATGCGATGCCCAATTCAGATGGGGTTGGCGCGGGTCCGGTTTGGTCCAATTTGGTTTGACACAAAAATAATTTGTATATTGAACCATATCAAATTACTAATAACCGATTTAATCCGTTATGTGTTAAAAAAAACCTTTAAATTCAACTAGCACTAATCATAAAATTAATTATTAAATTTTAAATAATTTCATTAAAATATTTAAATGAACAATTTGTACTAATAAAATGTGAGAATATGTATCAACAAACAAATAACTATGAAAGTTCTATCATAATATTAAACAGAATAATGAATAGTCTAATTTTGTTTTTACTAGTTTGTAAAATTTTCAAACCGCAATTAAATTGGTAAGAATAATTTTGTTTGACTTCTTAAATTTTTATTGACTAAACCAAACCAAACTAGTTTTTAGTAGTTTGATCCGATCGGTTTTTACACACCCCTACTTAATTGGACTACAACAATGCTCTACTTACTATATTTTTATACCTTAATTTTATACCATGTTATGTGGCAATCTACATAGTATTCATATATTGGACACTAAAAAAATAAAATAAAAACCCTAAAAATAAGGAAATATCATGTCAGTACAATAATGACACGTAAAATGATACAACAAATATAGTATAAAAATATAGTAAGAATAATATTATTAATTGGACGAAACTAAAATTACTCCACTCATGAACGAATCTAAGAAATTAGTTGTAACTTAAGTCTTATTAAAGAGTACTAAACACTTGTCAAAATAAAATACAGTCCACTTTTTATTATAATTAAGACAATTTACATCAGTCCAGTTCAATCTGATTCAATCTAGCGTGTAACAAAAGAAGTATGAAAAGTTATCACGCTTTATGTTGAGTTGTTGTGGCAGTTGAGTTTGTTTGGGTCACTACATTTTTCTGGTTGGAGGGATATGTGCGATTATTCATTATTCAATTCATGAATTGTACGCATAAACATCTCCAATTCCCAGTTGTTGAAATTCAATAAGCGGGTCATGAGACACCAATTTTTATTAGCTATGAGATTTATTGAAATAAAATTAGCTGCAATATATTTATTGATTTAATATCACGTCGGTTCAATAAAATTAGTATTTATTGATTTAATAAAATACTAATATGTAATATATACATATTTGATATATAGTTGAACAAATTTGATTGGTCTAGCATATATGCATAAGATTGTCCAATGTAATTGTAAAGAAATAATGGAAAAATTGTACTTGTAGATGATAATAACACATAATTAATAACTTATTATGTATGTATTACAAAATAAATACATTAGTGTGTGCGTGGTGTAAATACCAATCGATGACTTCTTACAAAACTGATAGGGGATTACCAATATAGCTCCAGACATTTTTTTTTGAACAAGTATATGCTACTAATTAACTTCACAAGCCAAACAAAAAATGGTACTTAATTCCATATACATAATTTCCCTTGACTTCACAATCGCACATTCCAGTCCTATATGATGTTCCAAATAATATTCTTCCAAATTACAGGCAGTTCTTCAACAAAAACAGATGAACTAATCGCACAACTTAATTTGTGTTGTGCAATATTAATGATCCCAGAGAATTCAAACATGAAATTAAATTACCTATACAGTAGTATCAATTTGTCTAGCTTCACAATTATTTTAGGTGCACCACGTAGGGACCAAAAATTTAATTTAGAAGTTGTAACATTTTATTGTATACAATATTACCCCTAAGAAAATTAATATTTAATATATGGTTGATCATGATACATGATCATCCTATGGATTTTTCTGGCCACTTGATCTTTTTCCTCGCCTTTCAGGTGGCCCAATTAACAGTTCCGTCTCCACCTCCATAGTCTGCGCCTCGCTCTCACTTCCTACATCATCATCATCTTCTTCATCATCTCCATGCTCTTTGCTTGATGGACCAAGCATACCACAGTACTGCATTTTATACAGGAATTCATTCATCAGCTACTGACCCAGTAATTAATGCTATTTCCACCCCTTTTTACTCACTATTTTTTTAATAGAGATGAAAGACCGAAAACGTATTTTAAAATTCGATGAGTTTCACATAAGTGAGTCTCACCTTTATCAAAGATGTAAAAAAGATGTAACGAGTACGTATATGCGATTTGAACAGCAATATTTGTTGATGATTATATGGTGTGGATTGTAGAACAATTGTAATTATATGCATTCAATTCAGTTATATATGATATCGACGATATATATATGATGTATCCTAATATATTATCACCTTTTCTCGTAGCTCTGCATTTTGTTGCTGTAAGATTTTCTCCTGATCATGATGCCAAACCATCGAAAATGGAATTAATTAATACAGATAGCATTTTCCATACACACACACACACGAGCTTAATAATACAACACTAGTACTTTAGTTACTTTTACCTGTTCTTTCAGCTGCTCTATCTTCTCTCTCAATAACTGGTCCTGATTAATTTAAGGGGCAAACAAAATTAAAGAGCACTACAATGTCAGTAGTTTATGGTAATAAATTAATAATGCTTTATAAGCAGTTGATTAAATAATAATAAAAAGGCTTTAACCAGTGGATGCATTATTGGTTTGACTAATTGCCTAAATATATAGCTATGTGTATAGCAATCTTCATATCTAATGAAGGGTTTGTGTTTTTAGTTTTTTATTTTTATTGTTAAAGAAAATAGGGGTGGGGGAGATGATATATATAAGAGCATTATTTTTGTATCAATATATATTACCATAGCAATGACCTTTACATAAAAACCCCTGGTCACCTGAAGAGTGTATATGACATTTTTTCACAACATGGCAACCAAAAGAGGAGTCTCATATGTGATTGACATGCAAAATTTTTTTATATCACTTGTGCATATATTTATTATTTCTATCTTTCTCATCAAATAATAAGTTATATAATAAGAGAGATAGAGACAATTATACACATATTAAAAGCTTTACTTCGATCAACATGAGAGGTTTTAATTGTATGGTGATTTAATCTATACTTGCAAAAAAATACATTCCATTAGATAAAATTGAAATGATCGATGTTGGCTATAATAAACTTGCTAAACAATTTCTGATTTGATAAATTTTTTTATAAAAGTGATATTTAAAAATAATGTTCTAAAATGTGAATGGTTCTAATCATTAAATTATTGGTCCATAGAAGATATTCTTACTTTTCTTAAAGTAAAACATCAAGTACATCATTTGGTCTCTAAAGCAAATAGCTTAAGTCACATCAATTTCAATATTTTATTAATAATAACAATTTTTGATCTTCTCTATTAATTAATTTTTTCTCTTTTATCTGAAAAAATTCCATGCATATATATACGTATGTCTGTACCTTTCTAGCCCTAATTTTGCTTAAGCTTTGCTCCAATTGGTTCTCCGCCTGATGCAGCTCGTCTATCGAACAAGACTCCAAACCATCACCTAAGAGCTTCCTACAATTAATATATATATATACATATATACTAATTTTAAGCCTCAGACCAAATTAATTGACCAGAATATAAAACTGTGATATAGTACAAAACTAAACTTAATTGTAAAAAGTTCAAACTGAGCATTGGGTTATAACCGTTTGGAAGCTTCAATAAAATCAATCCTCTTTGCCATGCTACCAGGGTCATCCTTCACATGCTACAAAAATATTCATGCAAGTCCAGTAATTAACAAACACAGAACAGTAACATCTCTCTCGTGCATGGAATTGCATGCTTTTCTAAGACAATGCTGTTATTGCAAGCTGTTATTGCATTGATCGTAAAACTGCGGAAATGTATAGTTTTGATTCACAATATTAGAAGATCTAATAATAAGTAATGCAGCCTCTTATTCTATTTCAACATATAGTAAGCATCAATCTGGCTCATATGAGTTGGATTGCATTAAGCATTAAGAGTCTGTAAATACTTACAATTCTCAGAGATTGTAGACCTCGCTTGATGCATAGATTGTATTGGATTGAATAAATGACTAAATTCATGTACATTAAAAGAACATGAAGTGTGTCTTCTAACTTGAAGGAAAAAGATGAATTATTTACAAGAGAAAACTTATCCCCACCAAATCCACCATTTTTTAGGAGATTAGCAAGTATAAGTACTTTCTCTTATGATTAGTCTATCTTCTTCTTTCAAGTTAAAAACTTCTTCCTTAAATACACATTAATTTAAGCATTTTCATATCTAATCTAATCATATACATCAAACAAGGCTTAAAAGAACAAGAAGTGAAATAAGATAGGAAACTCTATAACCTCCTCCACCAAATCCCCATCCATATATACTTAATATGAACCACACATAGGAACTCTTATATATGTCTCTAATAACTTAAGCTTTTAATTAAGTCGGATATTAATATGGTATCAGAGCCACTAAGTGTAGCTTATCCTTAACTTAAGAATCACATATAGGACTCAAGTGTCGATCGAATGCTAGTTGTCCGAAGCTTTTAAGATAATACGAGATAAGATGAGATGTTTGTAAAGTTTTTGAAAATTCCAGCTTGCTTACCTCCATATCTTGTTCATCTGCTTTACTACTGGGGCCTAGATTATCCTTCAGTCTCCTTTCATAACGGTCTATTACGTTGTTCATACTGAAGCATGTCCAACCACAACGTACAACATGAAAATGCATTAATTAAAGCTCTGATAAATATGTCCATATATACATACAAATACACACGCACATTTACTAATTCATGTTCACAACATTTTAGCAACAACAAAAACACCAGGCTGTGTTATTATTGTTGTCAACAAACAAAATCACACAAACGCGCGGCACAGTAAAACTATCTTAATAAGAAATATTAAAAAAGACAACAAAAAATCGCATGATTTGATAATCTTACCTACATCCACAGAGATTGAAAATCTACAAATATATAAATCCTTTAGATTAGCTTTAAGTGATGAAAAAAGGGTCCAAAATGGATTAAGATGACTCCTTTCAATGTAACCAAAAGAAAATTCATGATATATCGACCACACAATTATTAGAAGAAAATTTCAAACTAATTTTGAGAATAAGAAACTATTCATTATAGAAAACCCAAATTTATAGACAACTAATAGCAAATAAGAATTTGAATCATATTAATTCTAACAGTTACAGCTGAAAAATCAGTGACTAGTGAACACAAGAAGGGGGCGATAGATCATTTTGTAGTGGCTGCTAGCTATCTGTACAATCAGACAAATTAACACAGTGTCAATCCATGCATTATGCATTAATTAACATGATGATATTAGGGAAAAGAAAGTATATATTGCAAATTTAAAAATTAAATAGACAAATTTTAACTATATGAAATAACACTAAGATCATTAAGGAACAAAAAGATTAAGAAAAAGTGAAACCATGTTAAGCTTTAGTATCATTTATAAATATCGACAAGGTCTACTTTGAACCCACTTTAATGTTAATTTAATTGATCATGATGAATATACGGGTTAGTCATATTAAGTAATTAATCTATACTCATACATGAGTAGATAACAGATCAAAGAAATGCATATATGAAGTAATAGAAAATCCATTATATATATGTAATGTAATGTGCATGCAATGAAGTTTTAATTTTCTGCCCATGTCAACACCAATATTATTTTACAGTAATTATATATATAACTGTCAAATAATCAAGCTACAGTAGTTTGGAGAAAGTTACCCCGACATCATGGTGAGGTGACCAGTGTCAGATCATCTTTAAATTTTACATCAAATGATACATTAAAGTAAGTAGGGACAGTTCTGATCATAGTGGAGTTAGGTCACCAGATCAGGCCTCCAAATATTTAGTCCCCAAAATACACAATACATTATACGTTGTATTAAGTCAAACTAATTTAAACAAAAAAAATAAAAAATAACCTTAAATTTGAGCTCTTATAATAGTTTTTAAAAGTACTTACTTGAAAAAAGAAAAAAATTAAATCAATTGACCGTATGAAGGGTCGAGGACCCCACCTTTATGGTTCGCTTTAAGTCCCACAATCTTATCTCCGACCTGTAATTAAGTTTTTTTTTTTTTTGCATTATATTAAGCAATAATTTAATAAAACTAGTATATGGCTCAAATTCAAAACAATGACTTCCTAGTGGCCAAGAAAAAATTTCCTGACATGAATAACTTCTTTCCTAACCTACTTGTTAAGTGCAAGTAGACTCTACACTTTACCTGGACAGTGCATTAATTAAGATTGAATTCCATGAGCTAAAAAGCTAATTAACTAATTAAGCATGATCATAAGAGCATCTCCAAAAGACTATTCAAATGAAGAATTCTTCATTTTTTGAAGAGAGAGAAGGGTATTTTGGACTCCAAGAGACCCTTCAAAATGAATTTTTATTTGAGAATTCAGTTTCTCTCTTCAAATTAATGACCCTCTCTCCTCTCTTCAAATATTAATAACATTTAATTCTGTTTATAATTTCTATACAATTTACATTCTCTTTCCTCGAATGATAAATTTTTCCAATTAAATAAATTAAACTTTAAAATTAATTGCATAAAAAAATACAAATTTTTAAAATTAGAAGAGTCTTTTAAAGAATAAAAAAATTAAGTAGCAAATATCACTCTTCAAATTGCCACATAGGTCATCAAATGTGATTTTGAAGAGTGATTTTACTAGAANTCAAATGTGATTTTGAAGAGTGATTTTACTAGAATCTTTTGGAGATGCTCTAAGAAATTGAGATACACATAAATGATCATAACGGTCCCCAAATGTCATTATGACGCAGGCTTTATTAGGTTGAACATTAATATTGTTCTTCTTACCAGAGAATTAAATAAATTACCATTAACTTGATCATCACTGATCAATCACATCTTACACTAATTAGAACGGGATTATATATTTAACTTAGCCAAATAGTTATAGTGGAGACGACCTTGGAAAAGAGACCCCTTAGATTTTAATTAAATCCTAATTATTAAAATGGGGAGGCCAGGAATTAAAGGTATATATTATACAGACTTGTTTTTATATGTAATAGGAAATTTTGGTTTGTAGGATACTGATTCTAAGAGCACAAAGTAGAACCTCTTTTTTCTCTCAGAGGTCCCTCACAAAGAGTGAACAAGATTCCAAGTTTATTTATTAGTTTATATTTCATGCCATGCCAATAATGCCATCTCATAATCGTTGACTTCAAAAACACTTCTCACATTAATGAATTACGTGATTAAATTTTAAGTGTGATAGTTTATACAACACTTCTCTCAAGTGAATGTTATAAACTTACTGTGAGAGGAAAATTGTATATACTTGTTGTTTGTTTCTAAACCTCTTCCTAGATATTTATTATTTCTTGTTCAACAAACCTGACCCACATGATTGTTAATTTCTAGCTCTTTCACTCTCTCTCTCCTCTCTCTAAAAAAATCTAGATATTTCATGGGCCCTTTGAATAAGCACAGTGAATGAAATATGAACAAGATATAGAAAAACCCAATTCACACAAAATCAAACAAAAAAGATTTGATTCAGAAAGAGGGGAAAATATATCCAAGCAGATTTAAAGAATCTGGTCCATATATATTTTTTAGACCCCTATAAAGCCTGCTATCTATTAACTGTTGTACTACACAATTCAGAATAAGCAGCTATATGAATTCATCAAATACGAAAACCAAAATTAAATGACCAATAAATATCATACTGATCACATTTAATTTATTTTTTTGAAAATAGTGAAAAAGAATTCATGGGTTTATAGCTTGAACATACCTAGAGCTCGAAAACTCATAAAGCTTTCCTCTTGAAGAGAAAATGATGAGTGCAACTTCAGCATCACACAGAACTGAGAGCTCAAAGGCCTTCTTGAGCAGCCCATTCCTTCGCTTAGAGAAGGTCACTTGCCTGCTCGCAGCATTCTCTATGCGCTTCATCTGAGTCTTCCCCCTAACCATTGTTATTGATTTCAACCTCTCCGAGACACCAAAGCGAATTCCAGGAAAAATCCCAGAAAACAAAATGATGGATTATCGGGAAAATCTGAAAGTGTAAGATAGAAAAGTTGATAATCCAATCAGATATATATGGCAAACAAAAAGGTTTCCAAAAATAGAAAGGGGCCGTACCCAAAAAATTTTAAAGTGGGAAGATCTAGAGAAAGAAAACCCAGAAACCCTAGTATCTGGAGAAAAAATTGCAGAGAGAAGAGAAGGATGGAGGGAGAGATTGATTGATTTTGATGTGCCCTACAAGAACCTTGTGGATATAAAAAGGAGTGACTTAAAAAAATATGGCAATAAATAAATTATAAAAGGAAAGGAGGTCAAGAACCCAATCTACAATCTCTTTCTTCTTTTGGTAATTATGGACACCCCCCAAAAAAGAAAAACAGAGGAATAGATGCTTATTACACATGTGAAGCCACTATTGATTCACCCTATGTAGACCAGGCTTTATCGCCTGTGTTCGGTGCACGCAAACTCAGTGTCTTCGCGTCTTTTGGTGACACGTGCGTAAAGTGACTGACAACCACTGTGGCCGGTGGCTCGCGGAGGCAGCAGCGAAGGGGTTAAAGTTCGAAACAGCGAACATTCCTGTCGGTTGCCAGTAATTACCGGACAGTCTTCTTCTTCCCTGGGGTTGCAGGTAAATTTGAAGCACCGTAAAAAAGAGTTGTTTAAGCTGTCCGTACGAGCATCCAAACACGGTAACTTTTTCCGTACGTTTGGAGTTGGGGGTGGGGTTACGTGGACAGGAACTCAGCACATCCAAGTGCGTCACGTGGCTCCTGTTTGCAAATAGTGGTGTGTCAGGTTTTATTTTTATTTTTTTAGTTTTTTATAGGATTTTATTCTTTTGGTTAGTTCTTTTTTTTCTTCTTTGCAGTATAAGAGTAGGGACCACAACTAGACTACGTGGGAAGTAGGGGTGCACATGAATTGGTTATCCGATCTACAAACCATTATCCATATCCAATTCACAATTTATGGTATAGTAATTTTCATATCCATATCCGATCCACAAATTCAGATATCCACAAAATCGAATCGGATAACGGATAATATCCAAATAATAA
>QANT01003043.1:0-16749 GCA_003254885.1 Purshia tridentata
ATAAAAAATATGAAAAATACATATAATTATTATACCGGTGTGGTCCGGTTTGGTTTGGTTTTTTTTCTGGTGTTGACTTTTTTTGGTCAACATGGTTTTTTCTGATTTTTTAATCTCCAGTTTGGTTTGGTTTTTTCGATTCACGGTTTTTATGCCCACCCCTAGTTGGTGGCAAATGTTTGTGATATTAAATAGAAAATAAAGTGATATGTAAATGAATCATTTATTTCTTGATTCATCACCCTTTTTACAAATGCGGATTGTTGTTTGAGTAGCAGTACTACTCTCACCCACCAATTCTATTTTCCTACCTTTTTTAAAGAAAATTTATTTATGATTATACTTTTTATGAAATTACAAACATAGGCATTTCAATTGAAAAAAGAAAAAAGAAGAAAATAAACTCAAGGTTGCCATGGCTACAACCATGATAGTATCTATTCCTAATTATGGATACTTATCAGAATAAAATGCAAAAAGCATAACTTTATTGTTTTTGTTTCCTCCTCCATCTCTACAATTTCTATACAATTTACAAAAGTCTCTACTTTAAAGTACTCAGTAACCTTTGTATGGAAGCTGATAATGACATAGCTATTTCGTTATTTGAGATCAAGGAGTGTAATATTGATTTCGTTAGAAATTTAGACCGAATTTTGATTTTACTATGCTTTAAACAAAAATGATGAAAATTGCTATTAAAAGATGGAATTTGAATGAAACTTTACCATATGCTTATTTAACATATTATTTATTACATTTATAAAAAAATTGAAGGAAACAAACCATATTGTAGGTTTCATATGATACTAGGTAAATATATAATACGCGTTGGAGACAAATTCAGATAAAAAAATACTACACTAATTAATAATTACATAAATAACAGCTCAATTATATATTAAATCATGAATTATATAATATACACTAAAACCTATGGTCCCTATATATTATACAATCTATATTCTATATAGTATAATTAATAACCTATACCGTATGGTATAGGATATTAAGGGTTAAGCCCTTTAGGGTATTTGAATTTTTTTTAATATAAAAATGTATTAGGATTTAGGATTTAAAAACAACACTAAATGAAAGTCCAAAATTAAATGGCTAAACCAAACCCCAATCAACCCTAAAAAGCTAAACTCTTTTTTCTTCCTTCTTTATTTTGTCTAAGTCTTTCTCTT
Organism: Purshia tridentata; assembly: GCA_003254885.1. Lineage (NCBI taxonomy): Eukaryota > Viridiplantae > Streptophyta > Magnoliopsida > Rosales > Rosaceae > Purshia > Purshia tridentata. Next base: position 1,191 of record QANT01003043.1, read on the forward strand.
TTTCTCCTTTTCTTTTTTTTCCTTTCTTTTTTTTCCTTTTCTTTTTTTTTTTTTTCCTTTCCTTGTTTTTTCTTTCCCTTTTTTTCCCTTTCCTTTCCATCCTTCCTTTTTCCCCATGCAGCTGCCTTTCTTTGTCTTTTTTTTTTGACTTTTCTTTCCTTCCTTTTTTGTTTTGTCCCGTGCCTTTCTCTCTTCAAGTCTTCCTCTTCCCCAAATTTCTCCTTCTTTTTCTCTTTTCAGTTGCAGACTTCCCTTCACTTCTCTCTTCTCTCTCCTCTCTCCTCCCTCCCCAATCACCTCTCTCTTCCTCCTCATCTCATCTCTCTCGATCTCCCACCTTGAAACCCAGCCCAGCTCGTCGTCACAGCTCGCCGGTGGTGAAGGATCGCCTCCTTCCATCTATGCCCCTTGGTCCATAGGGCCTAATATTAATTGCAGTGGAAATTTGTGAGGTATACCGTATATCACAAAGCAGGAGCCAAAAAAGGTGGATTAATTGTTAGGATTAGTTCATAAGGTCTACTAGTATTAAGCCTATTAAGCTTAGGTGCCACGTGTTATATTCCCATTGGCTATAACTAATATCAGTTATGACAGCCTTGCATTCGGTTGGAATGTTGTTAGAAGCATAGATATATAGACAAGCTCGTCTGTGTATAATTCATTTATGTTAGTCACCATATTTTCTAATATACAGAACAATCATTTTTCTCTTCAAGTCTTGAATATTACTTAAGAATTTCTCAATGCTTTATGGTATCAGAGCTTCGGCAATCATGGCGTCCATGGCGTAAAGCTAAGTTTTTTTGTGTCTTCCCCGTTTTGCAGTTTCTTGCTTTGTTATAATTCAGTCTAAGCTCTCTGGTTCATCTATCTTTGTTTCTTGTTGCGATTTGCGAATTTCGTCTTGTGCTTTGCACTCCCTTTGCAATTCCGTTGCGTCTGCGATTTGCGATAATTTTTTTTTGGTTTCTCTCGCTGTTTTCTTGACATTTTTCTGCACGTTCTTGCTGTCTCAAGCTCTAGTCATGGCTGCTTCTCTGGTTTCTCCAATTTTTCTTCCTTCTATATTTTTGGATGAAACTAATTACCTTACCTGGTTGTTTCGCATGGAGTCCTTTTTGCGTTGTCAAAATCTTTATGGCTTCATTGATGGGTCTAATCCCTATCATTCCCAATTTGTTCTCTCTCCCACTGAGGGCTTAACCTCTGTGATTTCCTCTGCCTATACTCAATGGCTTGTTCAGGATCAGAACATTGTCCATATGCCTAGTCAAACCCTGTCTCCTGTTGCTCTCTCATGTGCTGTTGGAAGCAGATCTGCACGGGAGATGTGGTACAATCTTAAGCAAAAATTTGCTGCTCCTTGTCATCAGAACATTCTTTAGCTCAAGTCCAATTTGCAGGAACTCAAGAAAGGTTCTGACTCCATTGAAGTCTACCTTAATAAGGTCAAAGCTGCCCGTGATGCTCTTGCCACTATTGGTGGCCTCCATCTTGATGATGAAGATGTAGTTGTCACTGTGCTTTGTGGCCTCCCATCTGAGTTTGCTGCTATTAAAACAGTCATTTGTGCTCAGTTTGTTACATGTTCAATGAGTGAATTAAATACCCTACTCAAAGCTGCTGAGATTGACATTGATAATGAAAACAAAGTTGCTACTTTGCTGCCACTAACTGCTATGGTGGCTCAATCCTCTCAACCTGCACCTGCTCTCACTGGTTCCATCCCATCCAAGTCTGCCCCTGCTCCTGTTGTTCCTCCAGGCTTTGCTACACCATCTTCTGGTTTTTCACCTTATGGTTATCCACCTGCTCAATTTGATAGCATGGCTGGATATTTTGTTAATAGAGGCCGGGGTAGATCTTTTCCTAGAGGTTGGTTCCATGGTGGTCGAGTCAATCATGGTTTCTCCAATTCAGTTGGTTCTTCTAATTCTCAGTTTGGTGGTCAATTTTCAGGTTCTCATAATAACATGCATGGCATTACCTGTTAACTATGTGGGAAACATGGTCATGGTGCCTCCACTTGCAGACAATTGTCTGTTTTTCAACATGGCAATAGTGGTTCCTCTTCCTTTGTTGAATGTCAATATTGTGGCAAGCACAATCATACAGCTGATAAATGTTACTTCCTCATTGGTTTTCCTGATCAGTCATCCCATCTCTCATCTGGTCCATCAGCTATGTATGCCTCTTTTGCTCCATATTGGCTTGCTGACACTGGGGCAACTAATCACATGACCAATGAAGTAAATCATCTCACTAATTTGACTTCTTACCCCAATGGTGATTCTGTTCTTGTTGGCAGTGGGGATAGTATCTCGATTTCAAACACTGGTAATGGCACTCTTGCTACCTCTGATGGTAACCTCAGTTTAAAAGATGTCTTACATATTCCCACCCTTGCCACACCTTTACTTTCGGTCAATCAACTTTGTAAGGATAATAACTGTCTTATGTGGTTTGATGCTCATATGTGTTGTATTCAGGACAAGGTGCAGGGCAAGGTACTTTACAAAGGACTGAGTAGAAATGGTTTATATCCACTTCCCCTTGCACTTCCCTCTGAATCAACATCTTCTCTTTCATCTCATGCTGCTTTCCTTGGTCAACATGTTAAACACTCTCTATGGCATCAGCGACTTGGTCATCCCACCAATGCAATATTGTTTGCCATGTTAACTAAGTGTAGTATGTCTAGTTCTTCAGATACTACTTCTACCATTTGTGAGTCTTGCTTAGCTGGCAAGTTTACTAGATTACCTTTCCAGGGGTCTAATAACTCAAGTTCAACCCCTTTTGAACTCATTCATTCTGATGTGTGGGGGCCTGCCCCAACACTGTCTGTAGATGGTTTTAGGTACTTTGTTTTGTTCATTGATGATTGTACTAAATACAGTTGGATGTTTCTTCTTAAAAATAAAAGTGAAGTGTTTTCTTTCTTTCAATCTCTCTGTGCATATGTGTCAACTCATTTTTTTGCTTCTGTTAAATTTCTTCGATCTGATGGTGGAGGAGAATATATGAGTATAGCTTTTAAAGCTTATCTTTCTTCTAAAGGCATTATCCATCAAGTGTCCTGTCCATATACCCCTCAGCAAAATGGGGTTTATGAGAGGAAGAATAGGCATGTTAGGGAAACTGCTGTCACCCTTATGCACACTGCCTCCCTGCCAAATCAATTTTGGTACCATGCCTGTGCATTAGCTGTCTATCTTCTAAATAGGATGCCCACACCTGTGTTAGCCATGTCATCTCCATTTGAGAAGCTGTTTCATAAAGTTCCCCCTCTTGATCACCTTCGTATCTTTGGGTGTGCTTATTACCCTCTGATGCAGCCTTATAACTCTACCAAACTTCAGCCTAAAATTGTTAGGTGTGTTTTTCTAGGATTTACATTGGGCTATAAGGGGTTCATTTGTTATAATCTTATTTCACAAAAGTTTATTGTGTCTAGGCATGTTCTGTTTGATGAATCTTTGTTTCCATATTCCACTTTCTCTTCTGCTACATCACCCTTAGTGTCATGTCCATCACTCTCTTCTTTTCCTCCTCTTATATCCTCTTTTATGCCTTTTGCCTCTCAGACTTCACATTCTACTCAGCTTCCTATTATACCTGCACCAAGTTCTACTGAGCATGCATAGCTTGTAGCTTCTCCCAGGGTTGTCACTACCTCAACACCATCTTCTTTGGCAGTCGAGTCTCCTGCTTTGATACCATCTGTTAGTTCTTCCTCTATCACTTCTCAGGTTTTTGCTTCTACAGATCCAACTCTAGTGGCTGTAAATGAATTGACAGTTTGCTTGGAAGGTCCTGCTGATGTCTCTTCTAATGTCAATTATTTGCACCCTATTCATGGTCTCACAAATATCACAGTCAATGATCACAGTATGGTTACTAGGGGAAAGATGGGGATTGTCAAAAAGAAGGGGTTTCTGGCTGTTATTGACAGGACCCTCCCCGAGTTCCACCCTGAAACTCGGAGTAATCCTGCGGGAATCCAACATCAAGGAAAATTCGGCAGAACCTCCCCTGAGATTGGACTAACCCTTTTCTCCACGAGACCTGCAAATACACTTCTAAGCATTCACAGCTCCTCTACCACAACCAAAAGGGGTCTCTGACCCAATAAATTCAATCCAACTGATTAAATACTCAAGAGTTATTAAGGTTGGCTACAAAATTTCGCTAACAAAAATAAGGTTTACCAAAAATAACTAAGTGCCTACAACAAAAACCACTATGCTCGCTAAATTTCCTCGACGTCTTTGGCCCGACCGCTTCCACCGCTACCACCTGGGGGAAAATTTAAAACAATAAAAAGGATAAAACTAATGAGTTAACTCAGTGAGTGGACATAAACCAAAATAAGCAGTTACAAACTTTTACTTTCGAGTTCCTTAAAGTTTCGTAACCTTTCTTGAAATCTCCCAGTTTCAAATAACTTTCATAAAATCTACTGAAAACTCCATGTAAATCAATACTTTAGAATTCACTTTGAGATTTTCTGGAAAAATAAATAAAACGATTTTAAGCTGACAAGTATCAAACCAAAACCAAAATTTATATCTTTTGAAACATTCTTATAAAACTGATTTAATAACCAAAAATGCTCACCCAACAGTTACCCACCGAACCTGCCGTACATGCGCAAGGCCCACAACCTGCCGTACGCATGCAGGGCCAATAGCCTGCCGTACATGCGCAGGGCCTACAACCTGCCGTACGCATGCAGGGCCAATGTCCTGCCGTACATGTGCAGAGCCAGGGTCTGTCATACACATGCAGGACCTATATCCTGCCGTACGTGCACGCAGGGCCGCCCCCAAAGGGCAAAGCATCCCAGCACACGGCCCAAAGCCTATGTGTGTGCCGTGATGGGTCCCAAAGACCTATATAACCTGATAACCTGAAGGGTACTGCGAAGGGTGGTTTGAAAATCCTTTTTCCATAAATCTCTTTTCGCCCATAAAACACATAACCTTTCCAAAACTGGGAAATCATTAAACCGACTATAAAATCTTTTTCAGTAACCAAACCCTTGGTACAAAACCCATTGAAATCCAGTATTTTCTCAACTTAAACATGAAAACATTTTAAATTCCTTTTGTCTCGCCGAAGTATGAAATTCACAATAACTAACTCAATATTCGGAATTCAATCAACATTTATTTAACAATCCGGAAGCCAAATTCACGAACCAAATACATTTCTAAATTAAATAAATCACGGCTCAAATAACTCAAAATATAAATACGAATTAATCATAAAAATTCACAAAGAATTTATAAACAATTTTAGGGAATGAAGTCCACTCACAGAGATAGCCTAGACTTGGTCTCCGAATGGATCGTCGCGATCGTCCTTAGACTCGGGAGTGTCACCTAACACGATAACGGTAAGGCGTTAGGATAATATTCAATTTAATAACTACAACTAGAATTTTAGACTTTTCGCTCCATAATCCTAATTTCAAGCTATAAACCAACTTAATTTCCTTCTCGACTAAAAACCCATGTAACCCAACTTATTCTTAATCCGGTAATTTTCTCAATTAACCTCCATTTTATCTAACTTGACCGAGGATTGTCCGGGTGTCGTTTCGACAACCCAAAAAATGTCTAACTTCACCTCAAAATCACCATTTCTCCGATTTTCTTCAACTAACCATTCTAAATCACAATTGATGATTTCTAAGTTTGGAAATTACTTAAGACCACCTCAAATTATCACCCAAAATCAAGGATTCCAAGAAATTTAACATGGTTTCCAAATCTCTAATTCCCAAGTTTCTAACTTCTCACAATAATTCATTAATCCAAGTCCTAAATCACCACAAATCCATCCTTAACCCCACAATTACACAAAACAACCACCAATTTCACCCAACCATGGCCAAATCTGAAATGGACATAAACCCCAAATATCAAACTTTCAATTTTCCTCAAATTTTCCTAAATTTCTCATTCTACACTTCAATTAGAGGTTCCTAAATATGAGAATTGCCCAAAACACCTCACAATTTGTATTAAATTCGAAAACCCAAAGCTAATCCCGAAATGGCCTCAAACCCCCAATGTTAATCTTCCACAAAAACTTCAAATCAAACAACCAAACTAAAAGGGAAAGAAAGTCCAAGGAAAAAGAACGAAAACCCACCAAAAATCCAGTTGATTCGACGAAGGAGATGGCCGGAATCGAGCTTGGAATTTCGCGGTGGAGCTGGGTTTTCCAAGCTCTTCTCTGCACGTGGAAACGGCAACTGACAGGGAGGAGGGCTCGGACGAGATGGCTAGAGCCTGGGGAAGCTTTCCTGCCAGTTCCCACTGCCTGGCGACGCCGGAGGTGGCCGGAGCTGAGGGCTTTGGTCGCACGCAGGTGAGAGGAAAGGAGAGAGAAGAGAGAGAAGGAGCTGGGCCGTGGGTAGGAAGGGCTGGGCTGGCCGGAGAGGCAGCTAGGGAGACTCGTCGGCGGCGAGAGATGTCGCCGGAGGGGCTGGGTCGGCCGGAAAGGGTGGAGTGGTCGCGCAGGGGAGAGAGGCTGGGGCTGCTCTCGCCTGGGGAGAGGAGAGAGAGAGAGAGAAATAAAAAAAAGAGGGGGAAAGTTCCAGAATTTTCTGGAATTTAAACCCATTTCATCATAATTACAAGTTTGCCCCTCACTTTGAACCTCCGTATTTCTCAAACCGTAGCTCCAAACGACGTATGCTACGTGTCTACGAATTCGTGGCGTCGAGCTCTACGTAACCATGTCCAAGTCAACTCTAAACTCAGAGAAATTTAAAAAGTCAACCATGAGCTCCTTTATCACGTCCATAACTTTTTAACCGTAACTCTAAATAACCTATGCCGCGTGTCGATGAACTCGTGAGCTTAAGACCTTCCTAACGGACCCAAAGTCAAAGCTAAAATCTTGCTATATCCAAAAGTCAACGTGGAGCCCTATTATAATGCACTTAAAAGGTACGGGTCGTTACAGTTATGCCTTCAGCAGTATCCACTGCTGATCTTTGTGAACCTACCAATTATAAGCTAGCTGTGCAAATTCCAGAATGGAAAGCTGCTATGCAGGATGAATCTGATGCTTTAATAGCTCAAGAAACTTGGACTCTAGTTCCCCTTCCATCTCATAAAAATCTAGTTAGTTGTAAGTGGATTTTCAAGCTTAAGAAAAACTCAGATGGTACTATAGCTAGGCATAAGGCATGGTTAGTTGCTCGAGGCTTCAGTCAAGAGCCAAGGGTGGATTTTGAGGAGACATTTAGTCCTGTGGTTCGACACCACAGTTCAGACCATCTTAGGCCTAGCAACTCATTTTGGGTGGAAATTACATCAACTCGATGTTAAGAATGCCATTTTACATGGTGCATTGAAGGAGGAGGTTTATATGGCACAACCAGGTGGGTTTGAGAATGCCTCTCATCCTGATTATGTGTGTAAGCTTGAAAAATCTCTCTATGGTCTTAAACAGGCTCCTAAAGCTTGGAATGATCGATTCACTGCTCACTTACCTTCCCTTGGATTTACATCTTCACTAGCCTATCCTTCTCTTTTTGTTCGAATTCAAGGCACTTCTCAAGTTTATCTTTTATTGTATGTGGATGACATTATCATCACTGGTGACAGTGATCTTCAGATCCAGCAGGTTAAGCTTGCACTACAACAGGAGTTTGATATGAAAGATTTGGGCAAGCTGCATTATTTTCTAGGGTTGCAAATTGACTATCTGAACGATGGTTTGTTTGTGTCACAAAAGAAATATGCCAAAGATGTGATTCATAAAGCTGGAATGGATTCTTGTCACACTCATATCACTCCATGTCAATCTGGTCTTAAATTGGTTAAGGATGCTGGTTCTTTATTGTCCCAATCTGATATTAGTTTGTATCGAAGCTTGGTTGGGTGTCTGCAATATCTCACATTTACCAGGCCTGATATTGCATATAGCGTGAACACTGTGTGTCAATTCATGCATCAGCCAGCTGAGCAACATCTTGTAGCTGTAAAGAGGATCTTGCTATATGTTCAAGGCACTCTTGACTTTGGCATTACTTATAGAAGAGGCAGTTTTGACTCTCCACTATTATCAAATCTAGAGGCTTATTGTGACACTAGTTGGTCATCTAGCTCTTCTGCAGACCAGTCAGCTACTGAGGAATCAACAGCTCTTCTTGACACATTGCAGGCATATTGTGATGCTGATTGGGTTGGCAATCCCAATGATCGACGTTCTACTACAGGGTTTGTGATTCTGCTCAATGGATCCCCTATATCTTGGTGTAGCAATAAACAAAATGCTGTTTCTCGTTCTTCCACTGAGGCCGAGTACAGGAGTATGGCTGACACCACTTCTGAGCTTTTATGGCTTAAGAATCTACTTACCGACTTGCATTTCTCTTTACCTGCTGCACCTGTTTTACATTGTGACAACATCTTTACATTGGCTCTGGCATCCAATCCCATTCACAATTCTAAACTTAAACATATCGAGGTTGATATTCATTTCACCAGAGAGAAGGTTAAGGCTGGCTCCTTAGTGTTACAATTTGTTTCTTCTCATGAGCAACTTGCAGACATTTTTACGAAGGGTCTTTGTTCTCCACAACACTTCTATCTGTGTTCCAACTTGAAGATTGGATCCAATCCTCACGCTGAGGGGGGGTGTTAGGATTAGTTCATAAGGTCTACTGGTATTAAGTCTGTTAAGCTTAGGTGCCACGTGTTATATTCCCATTGGCTATAACTAATATCAGTTATGACAGCCTTGCATTCGGTTGGAATGTTGTTAGAAGCATAGATATATAAACAAGCTCGTCTATGTATAATTCATTTCTGTCAGTCACCATATTTTCCAATATACAGAACAATCATTTTTCTCTTTAAGTCTTGAATATTACTTAAGAATTTCTCAATGCTTTTATTAATGACCAAAAAAGGCACAAAAAAGGAAAAAAATCACACAATGGCAAGTAGATCAAAAAATTATTTTAGTGTGAGAGAGAAGTAAAAGAGTGGCACTAAACGTAAATTTCAAAAAATAATGGCTGAAAATTTGAGGGGCGGTCAATTACCAAAATAGGCCCGAAAACCCACTAAATGACAGAGAATAGCAACTAATCACACAAAAAAAATAGGGACAACAGAAGAAAAACACTGTTCATAAGCTACAATATGAACAGTAAAAAGGCAAACTGCGTTTTAGTATATATAAAATTTTTACAGCCATTTATATTAACAACTGTTGTTTACATATGCATGTCTTTTAAAATAATATATTTTTGACAATAAGGAAATTATGATTATACAAATTGAAAAATGAGTGAGAAAATAGAAAAAGTGGTGGGAATAGCAGCACCCTTACATAATTTCTCATTAATATGTACTTTGTAATATTTTCCAAATAACCATCTAAAAATTATTGTTGCTAGCTTATTTTTTTATGATAATACTAATTAAATAGTTCTTTCCAAGTTAAACAGGTTAGCAGCAATGTGCTGAGGTGGAAGCATTTGCTATTGTTCTTTTCGACCTTGGACATTGCCGTTGATGATATATCAATCCTGAAACCAGTCTACGAAGGAACAAAACAGGAAGATATGTATAAGATTGTGTGGATTCCCATTGTGGATAAGTGGACTGATATCCAACGACAGAAGTTTGATATGTTGAGGTCCGAGATGCCTTGGTATGCAGCGCAATGTTCGAAACCCGTAAAAGAGATGATGGAGAGGTGGCACTTCAAGGGAAAGCCTATGGTAGCGGTGATGAACCCACAAGGGGAGGTGATAAACACTGATGTTCTTCCCTCGATTCGGAAGGATGGAATGAAGGCCTTTCCTTTCCAGCAGAGGTGCAATGAAAAGAATGAGCAGGGTCGTTTGGGACGGTTTTTCAAAAAGATTTGGTAGCTATAGCTATAGCTATAGTTTGATGTCCACAAATGTGCGTGACTGATGTGTGTTTAATTTCATACTGTACAAATCAACTTCTTTTTTGTTTATTTAGTAATCTTCATATAGTTTCCAGTACTGCAATAAATGTGATCGAGGGGTGTATGTTAATTTCAATACTGCAATACAAACCTGTAGACACTTATTAATTTCCTATATTATGCTCGATCTCACTGTTTCTTCAACTTCTCAAAGTTCTATCAGTTTAGCCACAAATCGGCTCTTGATGTTTTTGTTAGGGTATATTGATTAGTATAGAATGGAAAATTCAATTGTTGAGTCTGATTCTCAATCTTTCATCTTGGCTTTGAATCACTCTTCACATTCCATCTCTTGGCAATCTGTTCCTATTGTTCATGACATCAAATTGCTGCAGCAAGACTTTTTGTCTGTTAGGTGATCATGGGTTTCCAGAAAAGCCAATGTGGCTGCTCATGAGTTGGCTCAGCTGGCTCGAAGGGGAATGTGTCCTGTGGACTGGGTTTCTAACCCTCCATTTTCCTTGATTAGTGTGTTAATTGCAGATGGACTTCCACTTGTTTAGTCTGTGATGTTGTCAGTTTGCACTCTTGCTTTGTTTCAGTTGTATTTGGTTTATTTGGTTGTTTGTATTTTGGAACTGTTGCCTTATTTGGCTTTCTATTGAAATCCTTTTCACTTTGGTCCAAAAGAAAAAAAGAATGGAAAATTCAGCAAATAACTCAAACCAATTTGAAAAATAAGCAATAAAATACACCAAAAGTATAACGTAATTTGGCATATATACGTGCCTACGTTCACGTGAGTAGCAGTGTTAAAGATCTCCACTATATAAACAGATAGATCCTAACAAGTCTAAGATCAAGATTTGATGAACATATACAAGACAGAGTACAAGGAATAACTATGATCTCGATCTTCTTCAAGCTACGAAAGCCACCAAATGGAACAACTGCATGCTCAAAAGAAAATAACAAATTAAGTGAAAAACACGTACGTAAGTACTCACTTTCTCCTTTCTCTTAAACTACATATCGATCTCTCTCTCACTCTCACTCTCACTCTCACTCTCACCCTCACCCTCCATGTGTCTGTATGAGTGGTATTCGAAATGGCAAGTGTGGCCAACTGTTGTAATTCGATCTTATTAATATTACAGAATACATATTAGACATGGATATCGATATCTTCTTAGTGGCCGGCTGTTGCTTTTCTTTTAAAAGATTATTATTTTATTTTTTATTGCATGGTTTTGAATAGCCTTGAAGTCAAAATCAGTACAAACCATTTAGCTAGCTGCAATACCGATTGAGGGTCATAGGGGATTGGCCTCTTACATTGATATTATAGAGACTGTCCTATGTCTTATTAGTTTTTTTTCGGCCAAATATGTCTTATTAGTTAATTATTAAGTTTCGGCCCAAAATAAAAAAGGTTTTGGCCCAAATTCAAATTCCAATGGCACGTAAGGTACATATGACCTATATATAGCCTGACTGTACAAAAAGATATATACAGTCATTTTGAATCACAAAAAAATAAAAAATAGAAAAGCACACCGATTGATCGGCAAGAGCGGCCCAATAAGAAGTGGACATTGAGTTCATAACATGTGCCGGTTTAATATTAAAAAAATATTGATAGACATTTTTATATAAACACATTAAGTATATTATTTTACCAAAACAAGCTTAAAGTGCATGTAATGATCATTCTCGGTAATTAGTGATAATTTTATTGCTGGATTAATGTAAAGGACTCAGAAGAATGGGAGCGTGCCATTGAATTTAGTTGGGATGGTCTACATGTAAGTATAGGTACGCGCGGAATCAATTTGTTCTTCAAACGCCACCTGAGCAACACCTATGTTAGGCAACTCCCTTTGAGTGACTGTAACTGCTATGGTTGTTGTCAAGAAAAAAATATTTATGTTGTCAGATTAATAATTAAAAATACCGTCCCAAACGTCCGATGGTCCTTCGAATTTTCGGAAGAGCAACGTTTTAGACATTGTTATACATCATAGAGAAAGGAGATGAAACGTTAAAGTATCTTGGGCATGAGTGCATGACTATATATATATATATAGTCATTCGAATTATGGTCTTTCGAATTCTGTGCATCAACACTTACATATATATATATATATATTTTACTGCACAAAATTCGTTCATACAGTCAATTTAACCTCTAACCTCCACGTCAAAGCTTTCGTTAATATCACGTTGCTCTCCTCTTACTCTGCACACTGAGACAAGGAACATTAAGTATAAGAGGGCACCAGTGTGATATCGCCCAATGACCCTCCGATGCTCAAGTTAATAATCACACCTTTCGAGTAGTATAGAGAACTAGGGTTCCATACATACATGAGGGCTAGTGTGCCATATTTATAGTAATTATGGCTGAGGATCTCCTAGTCCCTGTCCAATTAAGGTTCCTAAAAACTTGCCGCCTAAGTCTTAGCTTAAGATAGGTCGTGACTTCTTATTCAAATAGAACACTCCTCCTCTTAGGTTAACACTCACGCAAGCTACGCCTTCTAACTAAGAGGCTCATTCACTCCACCCCAGTCGCCTACAAACCTCACCACTTGGGACCCTATGGCCCCCAAGTACCATCCTGGGTCAACATCGGTGTCAGGCCATCTCTAAAGTGCCGCTCTCCCAAGGCGTCCCCCCTGGGTGTAGGTCTCTGAGACTCCCCTACAGTAAAGCCCTGAGTCCACCATTAGACTCAGGCCTTCCATTAGTGCCAAGGCTAGGTTATCCTTAACTTTGCATGCTCACTACACCAAGACCCTCTTAGGCCTTGCGCCTTTATCACATCAAGCTTCTATTTATAGGACTAACCCATAGTCCACTACAGGCTACTAACCCATGTCCAAGCCAAGGCGCATTGGTCAAAGCTTGCTTTCTTTGGGTCACCAAGCTAAATTGGCCTTGGGCCATCCACTAGTTCTTTTGGGCCTATGAATACGCTTTTAGTCTCTTGCGCCTTTTTCCTTAGCCCATGTTAACGATCCGAAGACCACTCAAGCCTTGTAGTTTCCATTTCTACGATGCGTAGTTCTGCGTGATCAATGTGGGTATTAACAATAAATAAGGAACATTTTTCTTTTTTATTTGTTAAGGTGACTGATCTTGGCTCACCTTAAATGTGGAGAAATTTTTCAATATGGGGTAATTAAGTGCTCAACTATATTATACAGTAAGAAGGAAAAAAATGTAGAGATATATATATATATATGTTTTAAGTTTTTCTAGAACCAGCACATAAAAATACATAAATTGTCAATTAAGGTAATTAAATGAAACATTTATGATCCAGAAATTGATTAAACTATCATTTCTGAGGAGAATAGTATTGCTTAATGGTATATGAAGTCTGCAATAGGGTGAGAACCAAAAGGATACAGCCTGCAACCAAAGAAGTAACTTTCCATGGGTCAGAAAAATAGTTACGTTGAAATTTTTCTTGCCACTTGTTCCATTTACCTTCGTAATGTAAATTCAGTTGAGCGCAGAGTCCAGCATAGTAGAACTCCTTGAGCAAGGTGTCATTGTAAAGCTTGTTGAAGAATTGGGAAGCATCTTCAATGCTCAGCCAGTTACCTATTATTTTTTTCTCACACAGAAATTCCATATCTTTGTTGGAAGCGATGAGATTATCCATTAAAACAGCATAAGAGGTAATCTTATGTGAACAATCACGATAACATTGTTCAAAAGCAATGAGGTTCCTGAACAACGATTCTGTCAACTCTCCAATTGCTAATTCTGGAATTGTAAGAACGCCATTGTTAAAGTCTATGCTCATAATGCTGTCGATATCAGACAAAGCCCTTCTGAAATAAATGCCTGCCTCTGAGAGAGCAGTGGCAGGATGCATTAATTCTCTCACTAATTTAGTATCCTTTTTTCTTCTTCTTGCTATCCGAAGCCCTTTGTTGTTTCTTTTGATTTCGCTGCCGGAATTAGTTTCATCCAGATCTTTGATTGAGAAAACTATCGAAGTTCTTACGAGATCAAGTATGTGCAAAATTTTACTTTGATCGTCACTGTAATAATTAAGATAGCGTAGGTAGGACCGCGAATTATGCGCAAGTGGTGGATGTGAGGTGAAGACAGTGAGCATGAGTTTTCTGAAGGAGGGGTCGTCGTAGGTGTCCAGGGTAAGGCTATATAAACACTGAAGAACAAACCAAGGAAGCTGATTTTCGAGTAGCAAGAGGTCATGGCATAGATATTGAAACGTGCAGTCCATATTAAATACTGGGTCATTCATGTCCCTCAGCTTCTCATCGTATGACTTCCGAAATAGCTCTACTATGAAGCAACCATCAAGTACCATCATTTCTATGAATTCATTCTGGCTAAGGCGAACTGCTTCTGCATAAAACTTGCGGGCGCGTTTCTCAAACTCAATAATGCCTTCTTTTTGGTCATGAAACTTAAACTTATCAATGCCTTCCATCAATGTTTCCAAGCTCATGCTTTTGCGTAAGAGAAGGTTATGTAAATACCACTGTTTCACATTCTCCATAGATTTAAATTTCTCATCGCCTCGAGGATGGAAGGGTCCTATTGCGATAATGTCAGGTCCATAAGCCCCTTCGTTATGTCTCCTCAGTAACTGGGGGACTCTGAAGATGCAGCATGTGGCAGACAATGGTGAAATGTCTGCGCGAAGCTTTGGTGCCATGGTGCTTTTCAATTCTTCTATAACATTAATCGAAGTATGCATCGGAACGCTGAAACGAGTTTGCAATGGCATGAAATCAAATTAACTAATAATAAAACAAACAAATAACTATATATGCCCCAAAATAAGTCAATAAAATTTTGGGTTAATTATTAGAACTTAGCCCCTCCAACTCATTTTTTATGGGTTGCAAACCCATTAAGTTTTTGCTTCTTAGATCAGACCCATATTCAAATTTACATGCCACATAGAATTAAAACTCACCTAAAAATTCTTACATAATTACAAAATTAACTTGCCATATTGTTTTGTTAAAAAGAAATTTAATTCAATTACTTAATTATGGGGATGTGGTTGACTGCTATAATTAATAAACCATGGTCTTTTTATTTCTTTAAGAAAAGCGGATCATCATGCTAACCTTTAATTTTATGGCGAAATACATAACAGATTCAGTTCCAAATTAATTAATATTTTCTTAACATAGATGTACTTTTGATCCAATCACTAAGAAGTTAGAAATAAAATGGAATATATGTCATCTTCTATACCAATCCATTTATGATCTCTAATACTTTTTATATCATTTTCCATATATGACGACTATATATGATTCCAATCCAATTAATTTTCCCTGAAAGGCTGAAACAAGTTATTACAACGTTGTTAACAAATTGATAACTAATTAAAAACCAAATCAATAAACTCTTTAATTTAGCCATGTTTTTCTACATGCTGTAAGGGAAAAGTTATACTAAACAACACATATAAACAAGTTTTCTTATTTTTTTTTTTTTCCAAGAACTCTTCGATTTTAATGTCTCCCGATTTCCAAATTGATTGAATTTGATTGCGAAATTTAAAACCTGACTTCATTAGGATCGATTTTGAATGACCCATAAAATAATCCAAATCGACTCC
>QANT01003045.1:0-12732 GCA_003254885.1 Purshia tridentata
GTTGGGGTGGTGGGGGGCCCGAATTTAACAGGAACCCATTTTAACCTCATATATACTCCTCTACCCCAGGAAGATAACAAGGTTGAATTGTGCAACACAAAAGAATTATATCACAAAACCAACTAGGATGGCAAATGCATTGAGACAGCAGCTCCATGCTCATTAAACAGCTTACTTATAACACTTTCCAACCAACTACTTTGCTCGGTGATAAATACTAGGCCTATTAAAACTGAGCTCCAAGGAAAGTAAAACCCAGAAAAATACATAAATACCATCAAGGGTTTATATCTTTATCTGCTCCCCATATTTTTTCCTCATTTTTTTTGTCATGCCCGCTCCCTATATAATCAATAAAAAACTAAGATTTAAAAAAATTAATTTCTCCCAAAAACGAAAACTATCCGAAGTAGAATCCGTGACTTTCCCAGTTCATTGTGCTCTAGTGATTCAAATTATCCAGTAAAAAGAGACAAGTGACAGCAGAAGTACAAGCTTTCAAAGATTAGCACTTAATGCATACCAAAGCTTAAATTCTAAACATTCCGTCCTCCATAATTTCTGCATTTTCTACCAAAGACGGCATACAGCCCAAGTGCAGAAAATAAAAATAAATGCTTAAATCTCAAAGTGAAAACCCTGACTCCACAGAGCGAAAAAAAAACCCTAGTTGTGCCATCCAAAACCCGATTTTCCCATTAATCTTCCCCCATAAACCCCCAATTCTGCACCAAATCCCCAAGGCACACATCAACTCGGAACCTATTCGATTTCGCAAACCCTAATCTCGACCAAATCACAAACCCCCAAACTCAGAGTCACACGTACAAACACCCAAGCATCCAAAAATTGAAATTCGAGCTGGAAACAGACCTGAAACACTGCGAGAGCAACGAACTGCTCGAGCTTGAGAGTGAGCTGGTGCCAAAGCTTCCTCTGGTACAGATCTGCGAGTGAATTGTACCATTCGGCGAGCTCCGGATGGGCGTTGCGCAGCGTCTCAAGGTATTGAAGCGCGGCCATAGCTGATTCAGAGAGAGTTTGCGAGGGTTGGAGGCCGAGCAGGCCTTGTTTGGTTGCTATTTATACCAATCCGGAAAATACACCTTACTCAACTTGTGCTGAAAGAAAAGAATTGAAATTTGATGGAAATTTTGGGCTTTTATAATTATCAAGTAGCTGAGCCGGAGGGGACGAGTCGGGTTGGGAATCGGATTGAGAGCGTGGGTCCAGACTGCACCGATCCAATTTAAATGGACTAGTGTCCGTGTCCCTGACCCATGTTTCGTGGGCCCAGAACAATTCTGAACTGGACTCAACTGACCTGAGCTCATAGGTGGGTCACGATGAGATTTCTTCAATCTTCATTTTATTTTGGGCAATGCTTAGGTCCTCATGAGTCACGTGGGCATTTTTACGGTAAAATCGGGGGATCGAACTAAACCGGCCCTAAAATAATCATAAAAAACCATGTTGATTATTTGGTCAAATATCGTTATAAAAACCGAACTAAACCGTCCTTTATAAGTGTAGGTGTTGGTTTTGCGCCTAATAAAACCGAATCAAACCAAACCAGACCATAAATATATATATATAATTACAATTTTACAAATATATTTATGATTTATATATAATTTTAAATTAAAAAGTGACCAAAAAAAAGGTTTAAAACTTTAAATTTCAATTTTTAATTTTCTATTATAGAGTAAACAAAAAAACAACTCCAATATTATATAAAATATATTTGTATAGTGTATTAAACTATAAGGTGTAACCTTTAAACATATATATATATATATATTCAAATAATAAAATATAAGTTCATATTCATATAAGTTATAATGTATATGGTTCAGGAAATTAGAAATATAAAGTGTTTGCCATTTAAAATTTAAACTATAGGGTATACCCTAAACAAAATTGCTAATCTTAGTAATCTATATTCTAGAATTAATATGACAAATATGTATATAAAAAATTAATTACATAATATATTAGAATATTACATGGTTGAACTAGTTGGGTTGGTGGCTGGTTGATGGCTTTTGGTGGCTTATGATGGCTAGATGATTAAGTTTTGGTTAATTAGTTTTAGTTTAATTTCCTATAGACTATTGTTATTGTTTAAATTTGTGAACTTTGTGTGATTTGAGTATTTTTATTGTTTTGTTTTTAACTTTGGTTGAATTGGAATTTGGAAAGTGTGGAAACTATCGAACACTATTAAAAATATTTGGACTTGGATTTTGGACTTTGTATTATTATATAACACCTGAACCAAATCGTAACCGTATAAGGTTTGGTTTGGTTTAGTTTTTTTCTCATTTTTATAGTGCGATGCATCGAACCAAACCGCTCTTATATTTATGGCGCGGTACATGGTTTTACACACACATTGCATCAAACCACACCATGCCCACCCCTACTCCTGGGAGGACCAGCTTGTCCTTCAAGCATAAAAAAATTATTTTTTTCGTGTACCAATTCAAGATCAGAACCATTTTATTTTTAGATCATTTATTAAGGATTATCTCTACAAAAAATCAAGTCAATCGAAAAATCATTTGGTTGTATAATTTTAAGCAAATAAATACACGGTTTAATCAATAAATCATTCTTTAATTACAAAGTGTCTGTTTATTCACAAACAGCTACACAATCTAACAATTTCCAATTGACTTGAATTTTTACATAGAGCTTGAAGGACAAGCTGGTCCTCCTCCCCGAAGGACCCAAGCATTACCCTTTTCTTTTTCTTTTTTACTTAGTTTGGTTGTGGAGAAAGTTAAGCTGCCGAATGGGTTTGGCCTTTTTCACTTTCTTAATATGCGTTTCATTGCTTTTAAGGTTGCAACTGGTTTTGGGGTCTATGTAAGATAACTGGGTCGTTGCTTTTGAAGACATAATAAGGACATGACCAATTTCATGGATGTTTTTATTGAGAGCAGATTTAGTTACTTGTCTGGTACTCATTTTGGTACCACGCATTTAATCCAAACTATTAAGTGGAGAGTGAAGAGAGAGAAAAATAAAGAAGGTGAAACCCGTTGGGATTACACGCCTAGTACCAAAACAAGTACCAAATTAGGCATTGGATCTGCTCTCGTTTTTATGTGATGGTTTTACATGGGTTGTTCATAGGACTGCCCATTGGTTTAGTATTTACCAAACCAACCAATTACTGACCAAAATTTTTTGATTTGGTAAATCAATTTTCACTAGCTAAAATTGAAAAAATTCAAAAAAAGTTGATTTGCTTTTGAGAAAAACAAAAAAAAAAATGGTAAACCAACTAATTATAAAAAATTATTACCAAAATAAATTGAATTGATTATTACTGAAAAAAGGGAAATATATACAAAAAATTTTGAAAAAATTACCGAAATAGTAGTTATATATATATATATATAATATACATATTTATATGTAATACAACTACATTAATATGCTTAGTAGCTTATATTAGGGTTTAGTTTGGTAATCGAACTGATATACCCAGACCGATTACCAATCGATGACTTTCAGAATGGGCATTTTCTAAACCATATTACCAAATCGTCGAAAGTCAAAAACCCAACAAACTTTATTGTGCAACACAACCCCATGAGGGTTTTTTTTATTGGGTTGTTGCAGGTCTGAAATTTTTCAATGGAAAAGAAGAAGATGCACATATGTAGAATTTTCGATGAACATGGATTTGAAGATGTAGAATTTTTGGTGAACATGGGTTTGAAAATGTGGAATTTTCGATGGATATCGTGGTGTAGCACTTTTTGTTGGACAATGGATTTGTAGATGTAGAATTTTCAGTAGACACATAGTCGATTTGTGTCGTGCACACTATCCACTGAAAAATCCGCTGCGAATTCTATCACCATTTTTATTTAAAATTCTACATTTGTAATTTTTACATCTTCTTCTTCTCTATTGAATTCAAATTTGGTTTTGAGATATTGGGGGAGGCCATGGACGAATAATTAGTTATTGCTTTTGAGAGATCGATCTTATCCACCACCCAAACACCCAAATCCTTAGTTTTTTTTTTTTTTTTCCTGCTGCAGCAAGAAGGTAGATTTTTTGGTGGACTATTTCGAAAAAATGAAAAAAAAAGGTTAGAAAATTTTTTTTTTTTGGGTTATAAAAAAACTTAAGCCATATAAAAAGAGTGATTTAATTATATTACGTTTTAACTTTATACCCTAAATTGACAAAAGTAAAACTAAAAAAGTTCAAACACTAACTCAACTCAACTCAACGCAGCACTCCCTACTATCTCTGCGGTTCCCTCCGTCTGCGGCTCCCTCCGCCTGCGGCTTCATCGGTTCCAGCTCTCTCTGGTTGAATGGAAATTGAGTAGCAAGTAGTTGTTACTGTGCGTTGCGAACTTGTGTTGTGTATGAGTCAGTGTATCAGATTACCGCCGTGGTTTGGTCTGTTTTTCATCTTCGTATTCTTGCTGTGATAAGGTACTCAGCTCTCTCTCTCTCTCTCTTTTTCTTCTACTGATTTTATTTTCCATTCATCAAATTTGAAGTTTCTGTTATAGTTAGAAGCTACAAGCTTTGCAGGAAATCAGGATTTGAATATTTTTTGGTTTATCACAGCAAGCAAATAATAAAAAGAATTAGCTGGGAGCGTCAAAGTTTCTTTTTTTATTTATGGACCATAAATGTTTATTTGTGTTTTTTTTTTTCTTTTTAAGTATTGGTACGAGCTTTGCTTCTATGCTTCTATAATGTAGACAAACATATTTTGTTTGGGACTAGTTAGTTGGGAGGAAATTGGAATGTATACCTGTAATTTATTAATTTGGAAGCATGTGTGCTCCATATGAATCTCACTTTTTAGTTGTGAGACTCCGTTTCTTTCAGTTTATTGGTTTTGCTTGGGTGAGAATGAATATGCCCATTTGCTTGTGTTTTAATTGTTTTTTTGAGTATAAAGTTTCAGACTGAAAGGACTATCTCTGCGTTAGGATATAATTATGAGAGTGAAGAGGCAGAAGCGTCACAGGAAGATAGTGAGGTTCTACACAGCATGCTATGGGTTCAGACAGCCGTACAAGGTGCTATGCGATGTGAATTTTGTGCATCACCTCCTCGTCAATCGCATTACCCCTGCTGACAAGGCCCTCTCTAGTATCCTGGGTGCCCCTGTCATGCTCTTCACCACCAAATGTGCTATTGCCGAGTTGGAAATACATGGTCCAAGGCTTGGTCCCTCCCATTCTGAGTCTCTTGAAGCTGCTCATAGCCTCATTACTGCCAGGTCTCTACCTCTCTCTTTCTTCGTTCAGAGAGATTTTTTCATTATTTCTTATTTGGAATTTTACTCCTTTCTCAGGTGTGATCATGAGAGGACCATGAGTGCTGATGATTGCATCATGGATGTTATTGGTAAAAATAATCCTGAGCATTTCTTTGTTGCTACTCAGCATGCTGATCTTCGAGAGAAAATTCTCAAGGTTACTAACCCACTTTGTTGTTTTTTGTTTTTGTTTTGTTTCTCCATTATTACATTTTTATTGTATATCCTTGAGCATCTATCCATGTACACATATTCGCTTGCAGATTCCAGGTGTCCCTGTCATATATGCTTTGAGAACTGCTCTTTTGCTTGAGTCCCCATCTGCTGCCCAACGCCAATTTGTCAAAACTTCTGAAGAACAACGCTCACATATGACTGACTTGGAATATAAAATGTTGGAAAAGAGGGCAAAGAATATGCTGGCTACTCATCAAGAAAAGGATTCCTCTGATGAAGAAGATAGTTTTGGAGGTCAGAGCTTGGAAGTGCAGGCTGTAGCAAAGAAGCGTACTGCTGGTAAAGGATTGGGTGTGAAGGATAAAGTTCAGTTTAAGAGAAAGAAGGCAAAGGTAGAACCTAAAAACACATTTTCTCATTTCTTTCATTTTTTTGTATATTTCTTACAATATGTTTGTTTCCTTGACATGTCTGGTATATTTAATTTTATATAAGGTGGAGTTCACCCTCAGATAGCCTTTTTTGCTGCCTTTAATATGAAGAAGGATGTGTGAAGAAGGGGATCTATTTTGTTTATATGGACTATGAAAACTGAGTTTCAGTATACGTGGATAGGCATTAGTATAGGTGCATCATGGACTAAATTTAATGAAATTAATTTCTCTTTCTTCCAACTCTATTCCATTTCGCTTACCTCAATATCTATCCCAGTTTTGGCTTGTTTAACTGCACAAAACAGGGTTGGGATTTAGGTTTGCAGCTTAAGATTATCCTTTATAGCGACATTAGCCATATTTATATCAAGATATGATGTTATGTGAGTAATTTATCACATAACAATGATTCTTTTGCACTAGGAAGATGCTTGGCTGGATCTGTGCAAAAATGTATGCAGTCTTGTTCATGCATCTGATACTTGAAGGAAGATAATAACGTGTCGTGGTAGTTAGATACCTTTCTATGCATATATCTTTCATTGGATGGGGACTAGACTTTTCAGAATGTGGGTAGCAGTAAATAATTAAGATATATATAAAGTGAAGAATAATTAATCTTAAAACATAATTTCCATGTTCACTGAGAAGTAATTTATTTGTTGTTCTGCGTTCAAATTTTATATTGATAGTTATTTCATATGGGACATTGTTGAAGTCAAAAGCATGTGTTATCTAGTTGTTGGTGGGAATGTAGATTATATGATTGAGGGGAAGTGGACTTCAGTGTTCTGATGCATGTACTATTTCCAAATTTTGACTGAAATTACCTAGACATCAATTGGGTTTATGCAATATATATAATGTTAGAAAATGGTTCCTTAAAAATGACTGCCTCTATGTTTATGGGTTTACTCTTTCTCTTGAATTCTGCAGGGTCCAAACCCCCTTTCATGTAAGAAGAAAAAGACCGAGAAAACCCCAGATTTTTCTTCAGTGAAGGTGAGCTTGCAGATAATATTGTTTGTAGCATCCCTCTTCCCTTGTTCTACATTTTTGTCTTCTAAGGCCAGTAATAAAAGTTTGAAGGCAATAATTTAGTGTCTGACAAGTTGGAAATTAATGAAGTGCTGAAGAGATGGATGCATTTAGTTCTTAAGACATATGGCCCGTGATGACAATGATTGATCTCTCGTGGTAGGGTTAATCTTTAATGTTGACCCATCAAATTCAAGCATGGAAAGATTTGAGCTTACAATTGTGAACATTAATCAAATTCCGTAATCTCAAATGACAATCATTTTCACGTTATATTTATAGCAAAAAAATTTAGGTTTGGTATTGCACCATTGCTCCGTACAATATTGCTAGTGGCTAGAGCATGTACCACTATCTGATTTTGTGGAGAAAAGGTAATATATGAAAATATTCTTTTGCTTGACATGTTTTTTGAGATTCTGAAGTTCATGCAGGTAAGGAAGGATGGAGATGCTACTGTGAGGAGTAGAAAGAAACGGAAGAGGACACGGAAAGGAAAACATCTTGTGAAGGCAAACAGTTAATGCTCCTCGGCTAATCGGTGAAGGTTTGATATTTGGCTTTCATTGGAATGACGAGTTGAATGAGCACTATAATGGGTCAGTTTGGAGGAAGAATGATATTGTTTTAACCATCATTATCGCTTGGATCAATGATCATTGTGCCTTTCTCTTGTTGTCTTGGGACTACACTCTCTTCTGTCGAATTAACAACATCAATTTGCTTTCATCCTTGTATAACTTCTTTGCCTAGTGTTCTGTCCTACCACCACCATATTCGATGGGAGTGAGATGTTGTAGGCTTTATTCAGCCAAGTGTTGTTTACTACTACTACCTTCATGTACGTATCAATGGAATTGAAGGTCTTGTTTTTTCACAGTAAAAACTAAAAAGTAACCGAAAAATTGGGATTTCTAGAAGGCCTTTGAAGTTGAAGATGGAATGGATATAGAGAGCAGACAGACCTGCTTGCATATTGTGTTTTGCATGCTTCTCCTTCCATCTTCCCAACCACAGGTGGTCACGCCTACCTTTTGATATATAGATTCTTTTTTTTTTTGCTTCGTTTCTTTTTGATCTTTCTGTCTCAAGTAGTGGGTGATCTTTTTAATTTTTTGGAATTTCATAAGACATCTATTTGTAATTGAAAATGAATTATGTCAAAGTAATTTGCAGGGTTCACATGCCCTCAAAGCTTGTGTCAGCTGACACACCTTCCAATCTCATAATATTAGTATTATTTATATCAATTCAATATTAAACTTTTGCTGCAAAAGGATACTATACTCTACAATCAACCATTTAAAAGCTACAACTTTAATCACTAATCAAGTTCCTGCCATGAGGAAAGCAATTTCTATAGTTCTTCCAAACACATTTCATAGGTGCTGCATTTGGCACTTTTTGTGAGTTTGATACAACCAAGAGTAATACAACAGCAAATTAATTTAAGACTTGTGTTTATTATAAATGAAATATCACTTGGGTGATTTTGAGTTTCAAACTTTCCAGTCTCTGTTAAATAGTGTCCATAAGAGCAAGAATTCACAATACATATGGTTTGCAACATGTTTAATTTGGTAATTTTGAATAATTGTGATAGTAATGAGAAAGCTGTTGCAACATTTGCTGTAAGCATTTCTTTAAGCAAGTGTTTGATGATTTGTTGCTTCTTAGCAACAAATCATCAAACACTTACCCATTTCGACAACAACAAAAGTTTTATATGAAAATGGACCTACACCCAAAAACAGCTAAATCCAAATGAATGATATCTTACAAACAGAAAATGAATTGTTAATTTATTTTTGAAAATAATAATTATTAGATTTTCTGCAAATAAAAGGATGTTGGATTAATGCTGGTCCAGTCTTCGGTAGAAAAGGAAAAAACAGAGATGCAAGAATACCAACGGCGGAAGTGAAGAAGAAGCAGTGATATTCAAGAACTATGTGGAAGGCTTTACCAAAAAGTCGGACCATATTATATCTCCAAATGCAAAACACAGTTGCTTAAATAAAGCTGCAATTATGTGATAAAGAAAGTTGAAATTCTGAGAAGGTGCTTCACTTTCTAAATTACATTCTTAAGGTGTAACTGTGGCATTATGCACATAAAAATACACATATTCAAGCAAAAATAAAATTATACAATACAAAAAGAGTGGAGGAGAGAGAGATAGATTTAATTATTGAAATTTTACAAGAAATTTACGACGATTATGTTCCATAAGAAAAAATTTACCGGATTTCAGATCCCAGATGCATTACATTCTTCTAGTAGATTCAGAATGTTATGTTCAGGGGCACTAAGAGATGGTAAAATCATGCGATTGGTTCGTGTTTGTCTTGGTTTTGTCGCAGAACCTTCGGATTCAAGAGACCCCCCTTCCATCAGCACTGGCAAGTCACCTCTCCTTGGGACAGTTGCTGATACTCGCTCCTTCCATATTCTCCCATCCTGAAGGTCAAATAATAATCAGTATTCTATACATAACAGTGTTCACACAAACAAATTTCGGGAGATAATTCCACTTAAAACACAAATAAAACTAATCCATTCACGACAACCTTGTGTCATTTTTCCACATTTAAATTCCATAAATTCTTGGCTTTTAGACAACCATTTTCCCGGCCAACCTAATATTTTTTTCCGCATATGTTTGTGATTAGAACATGATTTAAGTTGGTCAAAATCACTGTCAAACCACCTTAGAAATTGGGGTAGGGGAGAGAAACATCTACATTTTTCAGACATTACCAACCAATAAGATGGTGCTTACAAATTAGTACAGATTGGGTAAAAATTGTGAAAAAAAACAATTATACTGGAAAAAATACTATTCTAATGCTTAAAGACAACATATTTTATCCTAGATAGATCCATGGAAAAATGGGGCAAAGACCAATGACTTTTATTCTTGAAATAGGCAGTTTTTCTTGTAATACCAGACCCTTCTTTGTCATATATGTTAGAAGCTATAGATAAACCTTCAATAGCAAAACAGTACTAACCATAATTCCCACCATATCAAGCGGACCTTCAATAGCAACCACCCACTTAATTAATTACATTACAGTTAAGCACTTACATCTACCATTCCGAATAGTGGACCAGAATACTTAAACTAAACAGTAACCAACTATAGGTTTGCTAGTATCTAGTGAGCAGTCTAACTTCCATAAGAACCACAACAACAACAAAAAAAGCACAAAAAGAAAAAAGAAAAACAAAATAAGTAATACTTAGAAAACAGGGTCATTGGACAAAATATCTTCATGGGATTCCTGACAGAAATCTTCTTGTGGGATTTTCATGGACAAAGAGAATTATTTTGATGCTTACTTTCCCAATTGTAACTTTCAAGAATGAAGGAATCCCTGTCTTCCATGCATACATGTATAATCTAACCACATATTTGGCAAGCCACATAAGGTCTTAAAAACATAATAATAAATAGGGCATCAGAATCAGAAATTTTTAAAACATAAATAAAAACATCCTCAGTCTAACACTGACAAAAAAATTTGTATTCACAGGCAATTGAGGCTTTCCATCAAATCCAATCAGCACAATTGACTTCAATTACTACCACCAAATGTACATGAAAAACATGAAATGTCATCCTGAACCAAAGGTAAAATATTCCCCCAGCTGATCAAAAATCGCATTTGAAACAGTAAAAGAAAATTAAAAAGCAGTTTCTACTTCATGCCACCCAAACAATCTATATTACTCTATATTACTAACTATAATGAAAGATTCTTTTATGGAAGCCAAAATTTTATCTTACATTAAGAATTGAAGGTTCAGGTAACGGGCACTGAATTGGTTGATCATTGTCAAGAGGCTCAATTGGATGTTCAACTGGCTTAAACTCTACTGCTACTTCAATCCCATGAGAAGCAGTGGCGGGGGCAGTTGCTGAACCAGTAACCTCTGAATTTGGAGGTAATACTTCCCTCTCATCCTGAACCAAAAAGAAAATTTACATGAAATTATGAATGCACACATGAATGGCATAAATGTAGCAGAAAATCTTATGCTGTTTAGGAAGTCAACCGAGCAAGACAATCACAAACAAATGAAACAAAAGAAAGTAGGAACATACCAAAAGGGAAAAACCAAACCAATTAAATGAAGCAAAAAACCAAAAAAAAAGGAAAATAAATCACCACTTAAATGAGCCCATAACAATTAAATCGGTTATATGGTTGATTCAATAAACAAGAGAAGAATGAAATTCGATAAACTGCTTCTTTACTGCAACTGCAGAAACCTATAAAGAATGTCAATGGAGGTTAAAACGGTTAATAACAAAAGCTGATGACTGAGAAGTCCAGGATCAGGCGGTTAAGATCTAATAACACAGCAAAAGGGTCCACTGCCAAGAATAGTATTTAACACAGCAAAAGGGTCCACTGCCAAGAATAGTATTTCAAAACAAAGATATCCATAACCAAGATAAAGGGTCAAATCATTGAGAATATGGTTCCACAATAGAAGACTAGATGAAGCCCCATTTCAAAAATTGTAGAACCAATGAAAAAGTCAACCCCAGTCAAAAGAAGGCAATCTAATAACTACCTCAAAAAGATTAATTACAGACCTACCCACCCAGCCAAGGGAGCAATAAATAAAGGATTGCAAATAAGAACCACACATCTCAAAAACACTGGAAAATGAAACAGTTTGATGAATAGGGCAGTTACTGAGTATAAAAGAGTCGAAGAGTGAATAAAAGAGGTCTTACAATGGCACTCTGGCTGCGTCGATGACCAGTTCTGCTAGCAGAGAACCTTGAGAAGATGCCCACCATGGTTTTACTTTGACAAAACTGTTATTCACACAAAAGGGTGTTCTGATCTTGGCTTTATTCGTCCCACTCCTACATATATTATGATTAATACAGAGATACCCAGATTCTCAACGAGAGAGAGAGAGAGATAGAGAGAGAGATAGAGAGAGAGAGTGGAGGAAGATGAGGGAGATAGATTAGATTATCATTAGGTTGCTTGACGTAATGGGTTTTGTCCGTTTGGGATTCCATTTGTCTTGCTTTAGTTGTTAAATGTTTGGAGTTAGTACAAAATTAACAAAGCTGTAAGTTGTGACTCAGAAGAAACAAACGGACACACTTTTTTTTTTTTTTTTGGGGTTTNGTTTCCCGTTTTGTGTAAGAGATAAAAGGAGGGAATGACAAAAATAAGTTAAATAACGGTGGGTTCAAGTCCCGCGGGTCCCCAACCCGAATGGAGCAAGTTTGGAGAAAAAATTCGAAAATAAGAAAATAAGAATGAATTCGAAAATATAAATATGGACATTATTTACTTGAATATTTCTTATTAAAAGTATTTTAAAAGATAATGTTAATGAGTTGTGCTCAGTTTAAGGCTCATTTTGTGTTCATATCGTTCTCGTGTTGTGTTGTGCTGTGCTAGCTTAGTCCATTTCGTATTTTGATTGTGCCTTATTTGTTTGACATTTTTAATATACATATATTATTAGAGTGTCTTACTAATAAGCTAAAAAACTAAATAAAAAGAATATGAGTGAAGAAAATTTCAAACTAACAAAATTAAAAAACAAACTTAAACTAAGCTAAATAAGCTAAATGAATAAATGTTATCTTATTGTTATGTTTTAACAAAGAAAAATATTTTGTGTCCTAGTATATGATTTTGCCACATCATTATTCATTATTTATTTGCCGCATCAAATTTTTATTGTACATATAAAAAACCAAATATAATGTAATTCTATCTTAAAATAAAGA